>VYZU01038780.1:266161-299677 GCA_013401355.1 Ceyx cyanopectus
CCGCCCCCCCTCCCGCCGCCGCCGCCGCCGCCTCCCCTCACGGCGCTGCCTCCCCACCTCGGCGCCGCTCCCCGGCGAGCCGGGAGGACACAAAGGCGGCGAGGCGCGGGCGGCCGCCGAGCAGGCCCCGCGCCGCCCGGTGACCTGCCACAACATGGCCCCCTCCCGCCCTCTTTCTCCCCTCCCTCTCCTCTCCCCTCCCTCGGCGCGCAGGCGAGGCCGAAGACAAAAGGGGGCTGGAGGAAGGGGAGGCGGGGGGGAAGCCCGCCCGCTCCGCCCGCCTCGCGGCCTAAACAGCGCGGCCCCCGAGGATACTCACGGGCTGGCTGGCGGCGCTGCTCGCTGCGATGGAGCCGGACTGGGCCCTGGGACACCGCTGGCCGGCCCGCTGCCCCCCTCCTTCCTCCTCCTCCTCCTCCCTCTCGGCGCCTCTCCTTCCTGCCTCCCCTCCCCCCCTTCGGCCGCGAGGGGCTCACAACAACATGGCGGGAGGGCGAGCCCGGCGCGCACGGAGGGAGAAGGAGAGGGACAGCGAGAGCGCGGCGATTCTCCTCCTCCTCCGCCTCCTCCTCCTGCTGCTCCTCCGCCTCCCTCTCCCTCCTCCCGCCGCCGCCGCTCGCCCCGGCCGCCGCCACAGCGCCTGCGCACCCCAGCCCGGCGAGGAGGCGGAGAGAGCGGGGAGGGGAGGAGAGCGGGGCGGGGCGGGGCGGGGATGGGAGGGGGGGCGGCTCCGGCCCCTTCCGCCGCTCCCTGCGCGTGCGCTGGGCCGCCCTCCCCGCGCCCCGCAACCGGCACCGAGAGAAGGGCCGAGCCCGCCCCTGCCACCGAAGAACCCGGGGCAAAACGAGGGAGGGGTTGTTTTTTTTCCTTCATGTTCGTTTTTTCGGGCCAAGGCCCGGGGGATAGGAGACAAAGCGGGAGGTGAGGCTCCGTTGTGGGGCGTCCCCGGTAGCTGCCGAGGGCCCGCTGTGCAGCCAGAAGCGCATGGCCGCGGTTGTGGCTGAGCTGCCGTGCTGACAGCCGCTGCTCTGGCCGTTACATCCTCCCGTCCCTGGGCCCCTGAGTGGCCGCGGCACCGGGTGACGGTCCAGCACAGCCGTGATCTGTGAATTGTGCAGCCCGAGGAGACAGCTCTGCTTCTCAGTGGCACTCGAAAATACGGATTTCCCAGGGAAATCCGCTCTTTTCCCTCGTCAGCAGCCTTCAAAGCGCGGTTGGCGGGCTCCGTGTCAGGAAGCCCGGGCTGGTGCGGTGGCCGCTCGCAGCGTTCTCCCGGCCGCGCTCTGCAGGCAGCGAAGCGGCTCTGCCGGCTGCAAAGCGACTCTGCCGGCTGAAAAGCGACTCTGTCGGCTGCAAAGCGGCTCTCCCGGCGCCCGTGAGCCGAAGAGGGTACGGCAGGGCTGGGCTGCGGGGCTACCACGTGTGCCGCTGCTAGCGCTGGCGGCTGCAGTTGTGGAGGTGAGGTGTCTGCGACTGCCAACTGTGCTCTTAAAAATAGAGGTGTCTTGAAGGAAAAGAAGCCTCAGTGTTTTCTTATTTATAGACATGGTTAAAAAAAATAAAGTTTCCAGCTCCTGATCAAGATAGAAACGTTTTCCCAAGACATTAAAATTATTTCTTCAGCTTATTACTAGTCAGCTAAGTACCCAGATGTCTTCAGTCTGCTGCTGCTCGTGTGGCTAATCCCTGTGATCCTCAGCGTCCTGACCAGCTGACACCTTTGGGCTGTCTCCAGGGAGGCTGCAGGCCTGAAAAGCTAATTCCTTTGCTTTCTTAAGTGGAGAAGGTCTCCAAGTCACAGCCTTCAAGTCAGCCCTCCCTCGCACACAGACCAGCTGGGGCTGAAGAAAAACCCTGTCGCTCTCTTGGCATCCCAAGCACTTGCAGCAGCTGGTCCACATTACACCAGCTCTCCAGCTCAGACCCGTTTGGGGACCCTCTTTGTTCTGCATAATTCTTATCAGTGTTTGTATCAAGCATGAAATGTTCAGGAAGAGCTCCACATGCTTTTGAAAAGCAGAAGCTTGAGTGACTTCTACATCAGTCTGCTTCCCAGCACTGCAGGACACAACCTGATCACAAATGGAAATGTCTAAGTGCAATCAGATTGATCTGAGATATACAATAGGTTATTTATTCTAAAGTATTAAAAAAAAAAAAAAAGCTACCATGACACATGTCACAATTTAATGATGGCACTAAAGTGTTTGGCTCATGCTAACAGTTCAAGAAAAGTCTTCCTCTCTTGTTCTGTGGGGAAACTGTAAAAGTACTTAATAGTTTAGATAGTTTAACTTGGTATCACTCCATTACAAAATGCTTTTCTTGGCTGTTCCTGTGTTTAAGGAGGTGTTAACAGCTGACTAGGCTCTCCTTACACTCCAAACCTTTCAGATAAACTCCATTATGCTTTGGTTTTTCTGTGAATAAGCATCCTCAGTGAAAAATACTGAACAAAAAATGCAGTCTACAATTAAAGTAAAAGTACAGTTCTTGCTACAGAAAAGCAGCCAAGGGTATGGAAAGTCTGGATGCTGTTGCCTTCCTCCAAAGTCTTCCTATAATATCAAGGTACTATGAGGCAAGACACTGGGTTGAGGAGCGCTCAGAAATTGAAACCTGCAGTCCTAACACCCACCCCTCAGCTAGGGTCTAATCCTGCAGACGTTCACATTTGCTAAAGCCACAGACTTCAGGACCTAGAACTCTGTGCACGTGAGTAAAATCTGTCCTGCCATGCCATGGCATCTGTGTCCCCCAACAGTTTGGAACAACACTGCTGTTTCACCTGGCAGGGTAGCAAATAATTAACCTGTATTCATTAAACCAAGGTGTTTCCCCCATGAAAATGGAACAACTGGATGTGATAGACCCTCAAAGCATCTCCAGAAAAGGCACAGGTCCCTACAAAACTCAGAAAAGTGGGTGCAATACTCTTCACTCCCAGGACTGGAGAGCACCCAGGTTTGATTCCTTTGCTCAAGAGTCACAGGTCTGACTTCCTTGGAAGCAGACTACTCTGGCTGCCCTCCACTGCACATGGGCTGTTCTACAGGGATGAATTCCAGATCTTTGCCCAAAATCTCAATCTTCTACTCAATGGCCTTGCTGGCCTTGCAGGCACAGAATCACAGAATGGTTTGGGTTAAAAGAGACCTTTACTGAACCTCTAGTCCAACCCTGAAGTGTAACTACCCAAGCCTAATCTCATCTACCTTCTTGCTGCTTGAAAGGACCAGTCATGAATGAGTGAGACTCACTCAGTGTTCTGGAATAGCAGCTGCAGGTGACTCCACAGCACCATCACAGGACAGCACTGCATCTGTCTGTGTTTCACAGAATCACAGAATGTCAGGGGCTGGAAGGGACCTAGAAGATCATCTAGTCCAACCCCCCTGCCTGAGCAGGATCATCTAGACCAAGTCACCCAGGAACAGATCCAGTCAGGTCTTGAATGTCTCCAGAGAAGGAGACTCCACAACTTCCCTGGGCAGCCCGTTCCAGAGCTCTGGCACCCTCACTGGGAAAAAGTTTTTCCTTGTGTTTACCCTAAACCTCTTGTCCTGTCATTGGATGACACTGAGCAGAGTCTGGCTCCATCCTCCCTACACTCACCCTTAACATATTGATAGACACTGCTGAGCTCCCACCTCAGTCTCCTCCAGGCTAAAGAGCCCCAGCTCTCTCAGCCTCTCCTCAGCAGGGAGATGCTGCACAGGCCCTGGGAAGGTGGGTTAGTGTGTCCCTTGTTAGCTACATCTCTGTAAAATGTGCATAACTGGATGGATGTTTTGTGCATTTACAGAAGCAGGTCCCTCCCTAAAGTTATTCATTTCCTCATATACTGCAGAGCAAATATAGGCACCCAATGCACAGTTCTGCACTCTGCTTTGTCAAAGGACAAAATTAATTAATTAGAAACTCAGTCTGGAACTCTACATTCACAAGACTTGCTGCCAAGCACATCGCTATAGGAATCTGTCAGTATTTCATGGTTTAGGCCAGCAGTGACTATAACATGTAGGAAGACTTACTGAGATAAGAGCTCTGGCCCAGTGGCCAAGTGCCCCCTTAGGCTGGCCTCTTCCCAGGGCCTCAGGGAAATGTGCTTACAAGTTGCAGACTCTTTGGACAGAGTGCCTTTCCCTTCCACACAGCGTTTCACTCCACCCTTGCTTCACAAACACAGCCTTTGTCTGCCATAACCATTCACCTGCTAATTCAGGGTTGACTCTTCTGTTGTTTTTGACCATGTAACCTGTTTGTTAGCTCCTGCTGCATCTCCTTGTACTGTTGCCTCAATTCCTACAAGCTTCACAGCCTATTCCTGTCTCAGGTTCTCTTCTGATACAGAAGCATTTGGCCCACTATAGACCACTGCATACATTATCCAATTTTAATGTTTAAAACAACAAACCAACAAACCTTTAACCTTTTTTTTTCATACGTGGAAAGAACTCGAATTACTTTATCATCCTTCAAATTTCCCACTTAGCACAAAAACTGGTACCAAAAAAAAAAAAAAAAGCTTTCCTTTGGTATGATTCCTGTCAAATTATTTCTCCATGCACTGAAAAGCCCAGTCTGCTATATTGCTCAAAACTGTGGCAGTGGTTCCATTTGTTTCCTGTACCTGTCTGTGCAATTGTAAGTTTCTTCAAGGAATACCTTCTATTCTGGCTTTTTTGGGTTCTTTTTTACAAGCTGGCACCCAGCACAACACACTGAGCTAGTGCAAATGATAACATTTCAGTTTAGGACCAACAGAAAATTCACAGATGGGTGAAAATAGCTTTTGTCACTACTTCTGCACTTATTACTATACTACTCTGAAAAGGAAACAGCTTTTCCCAAGAAGCTGTTCTACAGGAGGTTTAAAGGAAATCCATGAGAGGAGGTGTCAGCAAATGGAGCACACAACCCTGCAGCACAGGACTTCATCCAAGGACAGGACTTGTCCCAGGAAAGAATCATCTCTGGTGGAAGTGCTTTTCTAGGTCTAAGCTAGAATGGTTAAGAAGGTGTCAACCGAAGACTCGTTTCACCAGCAAGACAGCTTTTGTCCCTGAGTCATTCACCCCCTCAGAACTGGCTGGAGTATAAACAAGCCTCAGAAATGTACCTCAGAGTCACAACCACCACAGTCATTGTATCACAACAAGCGTGGCTGGTGGCATCACTTCATGTGCATGAATGTGAATAGCTTTGCAGTGGCAGAGCCAGAGATAACACCAGCTGGTTTTCACACTCACATTCACTCCCTTCCTCAACAGAGAGGCTGTCAATGCTTATCTTAAGAAAAAAGCCTTGCATGTGTCTATAGAAGTGTTTTTTTCTTTCCAGTGGAGAACTAAGTTCCAGGAACTCTTTCACGCTGAACTGTGGCTCTTAGAACTCACACATTATACTCAGTACAAAGAATGAAACCTCAAAGATGAGCATCAAATTGATTCTCACTCATTTTAATATATTGAGCAGTAATGAGGAAACACTCTAATTTCTAAGAGAAAATCAAATATCCCAGGCAATGGAAGCCATCACAAGAACTCTGACTAAAAGCCAGTATGGTTTTTTGCACACTTAAATGAGATAATTCAGCCTTATCAGAACAAGGAAGAGTGGGAATTTTTTTTGTCCCTCCTAAGGAAAAACATTGTAAGAATCCTTTGATAAGCATATCCATAAATTATTATTTTTTTTCACATAAAGTCTCACCAACCTGCATGAACTAGTAATACTCTTATGTTCAAAAATGAGAAACCCTACTACAGAGGAGCAACTAGAAGAAAGATCTGCAACAGTACTTTGGCTTCTGTATCTCTCATCTTAGGTTTGTCAATACCCTTCTACCTATGGCCATGTCAAATACTGACCCTCCCACCTGCAGTAGGTTTTTCTGATAGTGTTCTGAATAAGCAGCCCAATAATAAGTGGACTTTGCTTAGGATCACAGAATCACAGAATGTTAGGAGTTGGAAGGGACCTAGAAGATCATCTAGTCCAACCCCCCTGCCTGAGCAGGATCATCTAGAGCAAGTCACCCAGTGTATTTATATGTATGTGGGCTTACCTTTAATGGTGGCTGCAGAGTTTACAGACTTCTGAAGTACCTCTTCTGTTTCCCATGCATCCCTCCTCCTAAACAGGTAGTCCAGCACAGAACAAACAACAAAAAAATAACTGAGCTAAAATAATGCCATTTTTAATACTGCAAAATTCAAGTTGTCTTTCTGAGTCAGCTCTCCCTCTCCTGCAGTACTGGACCCCTGTCTTCAGCTGATCTCCTATCAGAGCCCAGCAGTTGTTTGTGCATCCACACCCCCAGTGCTGGGTGGAGGCTCAAGGCTGAGTTTGTGTCTCTAGCAGAAAATGGAAGAAGCTGGGCTTTGTTTTTCTGCAGGAGCTGCTGGGGGAGGAACCCACCACTCACCCAGCTACACCTTTGCTGCTACCATGACAGTGGGAGCAAAGAGCTGTGCAAGTGGGAAGGAGAGATCAGCTGTTGAAATGGCAGCAATCGATTCCCATTGCCCTGGCACTGAAAAGTAAGCACCCGACCACACCCCGCAGCCTGTGGCTTGCTTTGCCTACTGGCTCCAGCCTGAAATCCAGTTTAGCTGGAAACTTCTCCTCTCTGGAAACTTCTCCTCTCGTAATACATCCTGTCAGTGGACTGCAAAACAGGAAGTTTTCTATGTGTAAATAAGGGTGCCTTTCCACTCATTTTGGCTAAGGGCTAAGAATTAGAAGACAACATCTGTAGGTTCACCCAATTTGCATTCAAGAGAACAATGCTACTTCAGAGTGATTCTTGGACATCCTCCTTACATCACGAATTTATCAGCTGACTGCATCTCTGACAAGGGCTGTGAGGAAGCTGTGATCTGGGACCAGAAGGAGTCCTCCAAGACTTTAAGCACAGTTCCTTTCTCCATACAATCTCAACTGAAAAATTACCAAAAGGAATTCAAACCAGGTCCCCATCTCCCACACATACTTCCCCTGGAAGGCCAAGAAAAGATGTGTAATCCATTTCATCCTTCCTTTTATTCATATCTATTTATAACTTTAACCAAAGCATACAGATGGGAGTAATTACAATCTCAACACATCACCATCTTCCTGAGATCATTAGTTTTTCTATTGGTAAAATTGTACAAGATGAAACATCAGCTGCCAAATAGGTTTGTTACGACTTCATAAAGAACCAACCAGAGATACAAAAGAGTTATAACCTACGTGACTTTTCCAGGTGAACTTTCTTTTTTTATTCCTTGATACTTGGCAGAGTGAAAGTGAGGTTATAATTAGAGTGTTCAAATTAATCCCTTGTCCTAGCTTTTTGAGAAGCGAGGCAGTGAGTGGCATGGAGACAGGCTGAGTCCCCTCGTCCCTGCCTAAGTTTATCCCAGGAGATCAGCTCAGAGTGCTGTAAGTATGGCCCAGAGCCCACCACACAGCCTATACCTACTCTACAGATTAAACCTTTGGGGCAGGCAGGGGCAGAGCCTGACCTCCCTCTGGCCCTGACTGCGTGCTGAAGCACATCCCACCCCTGTGTGGAGGAAGAACAGTGGAAGAGGGACCTGCCCTACACACGGTGACAGCAGCCAGTGTGATGCAGGATAAGCTGCCCCAGCCCCACCCTACACTTCACCGGTGACCCAGAGAAAGCAAACAGGCAGAGGCAGTCCACAAACCTTCCATGTGCTCCTGCAAGCAATGTTATCCTATTTTTCTTCCTGGCTGTTGTTCTCTGAGTAGTTTTCATAGTTGGAGAGGCAGGATCTACCAAAGCTGGGTCCCCCAGTAGTTGGAGGGGCAGGATCTACCAAAGCTGGATGCTCCCATCCTTCTGCCCCAGCACTGAAGAAGAAAAGAGGCAGACAGTCAAACGGCCCTCTGGTCTTTTGGGCTGTTGGGAAGAAGATGTTGTAGGGTGGCAGTGGGGCAGGTGCAGGAAGGGAGCTGCCTTCTGTGGGCCTTAAATGTCACTTCTAGTCAAGAGCTTAATGAAAAAATATGTCTCAGTTTTGGTGAAATCTTAGTTTAGTAGGTCCAGTCACTATGTCCTCTTTTCACACGGAATGATTTGAGCCAGCATATTTAAGGTGTATTTAACAAGAATCATATAGAGGATGTTATTTGTTTGCAGAATGTTACCTAACACAGTGACTGTAAAGTTACAGACTACGCTCTACACGTGTATTGTGAAAGCTTGTTTTAAAAATTGTAAAGTTATTTAGTGTGAAAGCATTACTATACATCTACTCATAAATGTAGGAATTAATTTCACTGATTAAGCAGAATTTTGGAGTTGAAAATATAGCCATGTTTTAAAATTGCATGTTAGAAAATGTTTATTTGCATTCTGGTATTTAAAATGACATCATTTGATAATGATTCTGCAAAACAGACCTCATCTAGGACAAGATAATCTAATATTTAATTAAACTTAATAAATAAAAGAAAAATTAATTCCAGAATTTAAAATCAGTTCTAAGAGTACAAACAAATGCAAAGAAATTATTGAGACTAACTTAAAGTACTGCTGGGAAAAGAAAAATAAAACAGGAGAGGTTTGGAATGCTATGTATATATATAGCTATAAGATCAGGAAATATGGATGTACAGAGGAATGAAGGAAGAAAGTTGTATAGTATTCCCTCAGTGGGTGAAAGAAAATGTACTAATGGCATTTTATACAGCACCTGCCTGCAGTGCCAAAATGTGTTATCCTGGAGCCAGCATCAGTCTAAGACTATTGATTTTTGTAGTTATGTTGTGTTTACTTTTCAATGAAGTCACAACTGAACGAACCCTGACACAGATACTCTCCTGTTGCTCTCAGAGGGTCACTTAAGGTCTTCTCTGTTTGCAGTGGTTTCTAATCTTTGAAGTATCTAGTGGTAAAAATGCAATCCTTAATTGGTTTTTATCTTCAGAATGCTATTCTAATAATATCAAAGACATCATTATCTTTCCTAGTTTTATTTGTAAACCTAATATTTATTTTGTATTTTAATAAAAATAAAACGTTCTTAAGCTGAACTTTAAGTCACAACTCTTGATCTTTGCAAGCAGCAGTGGGATCAGTACTCATGAAAGTTGTAATTATTTTCTTTTCAGCTACGGTTCTTATTTCATGTTATCCCATCACTATTTTCTATAACAGTTCTTTTCTTTAGGAGTGCACCCATGCACCATATAAGAGTGGGAGTGGGACTACTACTGCCCAGTGAACATGCAGCATAAGACTACTAGCTCTCTCTGGAAGACAGGAAGATAAAATATTCAGTATCTGATTGGCAACATGTGGGGTACCAAATACGTTTTCATGCAGAATGTCTGTAAAATAAAAGCAAATCTGTTAAAGTTTAATAGTTGCAGAAGCAGAGGATGCTGAGCCCTTCCTGAGCAAGATGTGGGAGCCTCGAACTCTGCAGCCCCACTGCAGGCTGTCTTCAGACCCCAGCAGGAAGCACTAATACAGTTTACAGTAAATTCTTGGGTTTTAGATTCCCTTTAATCCCCTGGGTTCAGACCTGCTCTCGTAACATGATGGGGAATGGCAGCTACTGCCCAAACTCAGACAAGCTCTGTTTCAGTGATTATTCTTGATGTGAAGCTTAGGGCTGTCACACATCCTCAGCAATGCATCCCCATCAACGTTCCCCATCCTACTTCCCAGTCATCCAGGCTGGGTTTTTAACTAGCTGCAGCTCCCATTGGCATTTTTACAACCCCAGCCAGAGCTTCTTTGCTTCAGGGCATGCTGAGGTCTCTGGTCTCTTGGGGGCAACCAAGCACTACTATAGCCCCTGAGTGCACAGGGGCTGACACCACCACAAATGGAGATGGTGGGTCTGGGTACTTGCAGCAGGGTGGAGGGCTAAAGCTGTGCTATTTCAGGAGTCAGATGTGAGAAGAGCCAGGATGCATTGGGAAAGCAGAGGCTTAGAGTAAAATGCTCTAGGACACTCCTACCCCAGGAGATATATAATCAAATACCAGTCCTGGGACCAAAAATTAAATATTGAAAAATATTTTCTCACATATTTTGTCTAGTTCTCACCCCTGACATTGGCCTTTGCCTTAAATCAGCTTTCTCTAGTCCTTGTAGCTATTGCTGAGATAAAAATACTCCTAAGGACATCAAGAATTTTCATTCATGACTCACAGAATCACAGAATGTTAGGGGCTGGAAGGGACCTAGAAGATCATCTAGTGTGGACTCAAGTGTACTCTACTTGGGTTACTTTAATATTAAAGAACTACTATCTATTGTAGGGTTTCTTTTTAATCAGCAATGCAAAACATCCAAAGCAAACGTAGCCTGAGCCACGTTTCACTGGACAAAGCTGCCTTATTGTTTTGAAACCAGCAGATGGCAACCACCCATTGCAATGTCAAAGGTAAATGAAAAGCTATAGGTATTTAGGTAGTGGATTTATTACGTGACAACTTCAGCAACAAAGCTCTGCTAATCTGTGTAAGGAAAACTACTTTTATTTGCACCCCTCCTTTATAAACGTCAGTGAAATGCCTTTTTACAAAGACAGTTTTGACAAATTGTCATTGTGACTAAAATATCTTATGGCTGCTCCTCACTGCTAATACCTGTCAAAAAAAAGAGCAAGTCAGTGAAAAAAAAAAGAAAAAGAAGGAATCCAAAGTGATCAAACTGTTTTAGCTTACACAGGAATAGCTTCAAGTTCTTATAATGATTAATTATATTCATTATTACTTTAGGTAGAAGAAGTTAGAACTGAATAAAAATGATCCTGGGATTGGAAATAGATCATGCTTTAGAAACTGAGGCTATCAATGTAGCAGTTAATTAATCCTGGTTATCTGACTCGTCTTACAGAAAGTTTGACATGATCAGGTTTGAAGAAGTTCTGCTTCTTTCTACAACATTAGATTAGAAGCTCTTCATTTCTAGGAGGATGAACTATAAAGGTTTGAAAATATCCTCTCAGGCCCTCTGAGAACCTTGCAATTGCATTTTACAAAGGAAGCTTCTTCATGAAAACAGAAGAAAAGTTCTGGAAGTACAGCTGTAACCTTACTAGAAGGATACTTAACTATGTGTAATCACATTAAATTTTCCTTTATTGTTGATTTAACTATATTTTGTGAATACACTTTCAATTAGGTTTTGTGTACATAATACTTACTTGGTTGCACACAGAAGAAGAGTGTCTGGTGCAGAATAAACCAGACCTTTAGACCTCTGAAGGATTCTAGAATCACCTAACACTGATTACCAGTTTTGAAAAGAATACACTGCAGATAGCTAAACCTGCTAACAGAAGAGCACTTCACTTAGTAGAAGTCCAACAAAATACTCTGCATTACTGGGATACCTCCCCCAAAGTTCTTTTGCACTTTGCAAACCATTAACCTGAAATGCACTAACTTGCACTCTCATAGTGCAAGATGAGTGTGTTTATTCTCACAACTCACATCTTTGCTAGGAAGACCTAAAAATCTACTTAACACAGTAACCTTTCATATTTTTAAAGCTACAGCTTTATCAGCTCTGAGTTTTTATAAGTGACTTGGAAATTGGGAGAAATTTAGATGGGATCCATTTCCTAGCAAGTTGATATTAGGAATAGCTTCTAATAACACTATAACAACCCTCCCCAACTTTCCACATTATTTCCTTCTTAGAACCACAAAGTGCTTTGGTTGGAAAAGTCATTAGTTATCCATTATTCATCTAATAATAATTTATACTGTAAAGAAACCTCTACTCTTTAGTAAGATGGAATTCTTTTACACTTCATTAAAAAAATGAAGGATCTCCAAGCCAGTGCTAAAATGTCTCCAACTTTGCTTTAGCATGAGCAATTATGTCACTTTTATATGTTGGGTTAAAAAAAGGCAAGGAAAAGTGATGAAGAAGAGAAGGATTTTTTAGGCAAACAATAAAAATACTTATCTGTCTATATTAAAGTGGGTTTTTTTAGCTCTAGTGGTTGAGGATGGCAGATAGTTTTAAAGATTCTAGGTCTACTGTTTCCATGAAGGGCTGAAGAAGGTCTCACGCCTGTTTTTCTGGTACTTATCACAACAGAAGTTTTCAAGAGACCATCAAGGACAGTAACTCTCCTTTCACAGCTGCAGTCAGTAAAGACTAGTTAAGATCAACGGAATTCATATGGAAATTCCCTTTTGCTCACTACTTCATACATATAGATCACAAAATACACCTTCATGCACTGTAACCATATTCAGATTTATAGAATAACCCTCCCTAAAGTTTGAACTTTTACATGTTAGATATCTAAGTAGGGGTCAGTGGCATTTGCAAAAGCTTGTTCTACATTTCTCTTGGGCATTGAAATGTCTATATGATGAGCAGGAAAAAAGTCCTCTGAAGATCAAGGTCTGCTAAGAATGTGTGTATCTCAGAAAGGGCCCATAAAAATGGGCCTTCTCACTCTTCTCCAGCACTTTCTGAAAATTGAAGACAGAATTTTCCCCTAATACTGTGCAGAATAAACAATTTCTGGACTGTTTTTAGCAGAACACTTAAATATCTTTGATCAAGACACTGGAAATGTTCCTTGGTGAGCAAAACCATAGCATGTTGGATGAGAGGCTTGTTTGTTTGCTCCTTTTATAGTGGGGAATGAAAATGTGATTGAGCACTAAAGCAGGTGCTTAAGCATTAACTTCTACTCAAAGAATAAAGTACAGATTTACATGGGGATTTTGCTTACCTGATCCTTATTTCAGATGCCATGTGAAGTATAATTGAAAGGAAAGATAATCAAGGGCACAGTCCAGGAAGGTGCTGAGCGATTCTGAGGTGGTGCTGAATGCTATCCATTACCACTGCTTGCAATGAAAATCGAAGATAATCACTCTTGGCAGAATCTGAACCATGAAAAGTTCTCAAGATAAGATGGGTAATGAAGGAATGCAAAACGTGGAAGATAAGTTTGTATTTCTTGACATTGTTCAGTGTGACTTTTGTAATTATTAACTTAGCCCTAAGAGCCCCAGCCAGTCCTTACCTCACATGCCTCAGTCTTATTCCATACTGTCTCCAGCAGCAGCATCACCTCACATTTCCACGATGAGGCAAAGGAAGACAACAGATTCACCTCATTCATCCACAGATTTGAGTGAAGGGAAGGAGAAATTAAAACTGAAGCAAGAGCTTGGCCTGATTAGTGGAGTGTCACTAATTGCAGGCACCATGATAGGCTCGGGGATCTTTATGTCCCCTGAGTGGGTACTGTACCATATGAGGAGCCCTGCCAGCAGCCTGCTTATCTGGGCAGCCTGTGGTGTCCTGGCCATGTTTGGAGCCTTGTCCTACGCTGAGCTTGGAACGATAATTAAAGAGTCTGGAGGAGAATATATTTACATCTTGAGGATTTTCGGTTCTTTTCCTGCTTTTCTTTTCGCCTACACTTCTGTTATCCTGGTGAGACCAGCTGGTTTGGCAGCTGTCTGTCTGAGCTTTGCTGAATACGCCGTTGGCCCCTTCTACGCAGGATGCTCCTCTCCACAGGTGGTTGTGAAATGTACAGCTGCTGCCTGCATCGTGCTCCTGACCATCATCAACTGCCTCAACGTGAGGCTGGCGACATCTATTATGAACGTTTTCACAGCTGCCAAACTCTTGGCTTTGCTGGTGATCGTGGTGGGCGGGTTGGTGCTGCTTGCCAAGGGGCACACTCAGAGTTTTCAGGCTGCTTTTCAAAGCACCACCACAAGTCTCGGGGCAGTTGGAGTGGCCTTTTACCAGGGGCTCTGGTCCTATGATGGGTGGAACAACCTGAACTACGTAACTGAGGAACTGAAGAAGCCTGAGGTGAGACAGTGAGCTGTGTTTTACTTAATCCCACAGCTAATATGTTTGATTCTATCTGTTACTGTGTGAAGAGGGCTAATCAAGGGATTAGTGCATCGAGGAAAGACTACTGAACTTTCCTCCTTGTTTGTTTTCTCTTCTGGGGCAAGACACCTATGGATGTGTCCTGGAAGGATAAAAATGAGTCTCTAAGTAAAATAGCAGCCTGTCTGCAGGAAAGCACTGAAATACCCCATTGACTAGAAAGAAAAGCTATTCTGCAGCACTTGGATGCTTTGGGGATAGTGTTTTGTCTTGGTGTTTAGAGGATCTCACTGGAGATACTTTTAGATTTATGCAGAGAAGCACTCTATAATCGATAAAGGTTTCTTAACACCACATATTCCCTAAAAGACTTGATCCATAATGTATTCATCAAAAGCCCAGTTGTCTCTCATCACTGCACAGAGAGGGAATTTCAGAGCAAGCCAAGCCTCGCTGGAGAGGGAACCTAACTCTCGGAATGACCTTATCTTTAAATGTCTGCTTTCTAGGCGTTGTGCTGTCCATGCTACAGGCACTGAAGTAGTTCAGTTGCCTCTCACATCAGCCCTCTCTGTGCCCTGTTACCTCTCCACAGATCAGACACTACAGCAGTGAACAAGCCTTTTCAGAAAGAGCTGTGTGACTGCAGTGCATAGACTGTGCTTTCCACCAGGGCAGCAACACAAGATTTTACAGATTAATGAAAATATACAGTTAAATATTAACCTAAATTGCAACAAAGGTCCTAGGGTCATGTGGGACTCTCTTCCACAGGACCATGAGCAATGATATTCAGACCCTTGTGGAGTGGAGGCAACAACATAAGGAATTACTCTACAGTCCTGTAGTGGGAATGCAAATTTGATATTTCATGGTTTTAGATGTATACAGTTGCTCTATGATCACCCTACTAGTTGCTTTTATTATTTTTTTTTCCCCCCCAGTGCTTCCAGCTGCATAAGGTAGTGTTTGTTGATTCTATTGAGCCTAAAAATGATCCATGGTGCTGCAAAATAGCATCCTGCTGCTAGAAAAAAAATCCTTCCTAGAGTAAATCTCCTTTTATTCTGCCCTGCTTTGATTTAGCCTGTGGAGGAGTTAATGTGATGCAACAAACACTGGTGCTTCATCACTGTCAGTGGGATATTCCTAGGAAGATGCAGCACACCAGGAGGCATAACACACTAGTGATAAATAAATCAATATTTAAATAATCAAGAAGTAAGCAACAGACAACTTGGGCACCTATGACCCAAAATCTTTTTGAATAAGATTGGGTGGGGGTTTTGTTGTTGTTTGGTTTGGGGTTTGTTTGGTTTTTTTTAAACTAACTTTTGCAATGTATCACTTCACTGTTTGCCTGACATGTCCAGGAGACTGGTGTAAAAACTGCCATGTGAATTTGGATTTAAGTCTTTCTTGTGGGGGCACTCACAAAACAGTCAGCAGTAGCTACTCAAAATGCAGATTTATTCCAACCAATAATTACCCAGCACTTTGATGGACCAAAGTAAATTACAAGTTCAGATGTCAGGCAGAAATGTAATACTACCTAACTACTTATTGCATTTTGTGAATGTTCCTTTCTAAGCTGCCCCCAAATGTGCACACACTCACAAAAGAGAAAACCTCCCACTCAGGGGTATCCAGAAGGAGGATCACTCACCCACAAGGGATGAGGGCTCACTCAAGGATATATCCAGAAGTGCTCACTCACCAAAAGTGGAGTGAGGACTCAATCCCAAAAAATTTCCTTGGGCATAATCCCAAATCCAGGGGAGTGTCCCTGATTGCAAACCCACTTGCTCTGAGGGCCAGATGACTGCAGTCATCTCTCTGGTGGGGCTCCATTTGCACCCTGATTGCTGAACTGTCTGAACTCTTAATTAGTTGGAGCAGGCACAGAAAAAAGACAAGATAAGGGCCTGAATCAAAATAATTAGGTGACAATGGTGGGCAAGCCTCAGTCTGTGCTGGGTCTTTGTCAGGGTGGGTGCATCTGACATGTCCTTTTGTGGACAAGCATACTGAGCAAAGGAGTTTGAATGGGAGATGTGAGAACTGGCAAAAACAAACCAAAAAAGCTCAGTGAAGGCATAAATGCACAGCACCTGACAGTCTTGTCATCCCTTTTGCAGGTGACCCTTCCCAGAGCTGTGATGATTGCCATTCCTCTGGTGACCTGCCTGTATTTGCTGGTAAATGTGAGCTACTTAGCAGCCATGACTCCAGCTGAACTGCTGTCTTCAGGAGCTGTGGCCATCACCTGGGGGTGAGCTCTGCATGTGGGGACATGATGCAGTCCAGTGAAACATGGGTTTGCTCAGGAGTTTCAGGAGTTTTAGGTGCTGTTCCCAGTGGGAATGGTCAGGCCAGGAGGACCTGTCAGACCATGTTAGAGGTCTGCATGCTGCTAGGCCCCACTGTCACCTTCAAGGCAGTGTAGAGCCTTCCCTCACCAAAGGCCAAGGCTGACCAGCCCCATCTGGCCCATCATCTCCTAGGCTGCCAAGTTGGGGTGCTCTGTAGCATGCCCCTTACTCCTTATTCCCACATTGGGAACCTATGGCTTCCCTCCAGCTCATGCTTTTCCCCATGGCAAATGGCCCTAAGGAGGGAGTGAAGTGCACACCAGGAGCATCTCCCCACAGACAGTGAGGCTGCAGCAAGGCTTCATATCCAGACCTAGGGACTGGGAGATACCCCATATTGTAGATATTTCAAGAAAAGTGGCCAGGAGAATGTTCTTTTTCCCTAATATAGAGGCAGTGGGAGTGAGACAGGAGTCATCTGGATGAATCCTGTCTTCTCAGCACCTGGAAATTAGACCAGAGCAGAGTCTTTTGGTTTTGTTTCTCCATCTGTGGGGAGATGGAAAATAGTTCTGATCCCTACAACACTTTTAGGAAGATGCAGTGTTATACACAGGTTTGATAGCCTTTGGGAATTGTATCTTTAAGTCAACTCGTGCTTTTTGCACAGAAACTACTTGTACTTTACATCAACTTGAAGTGTTTGGTGATATTAAACAAGGTCTGTGCAAGACAAGGATTTTAGGAAGATAAAGGGCCATCATGAGAGATATAAGCACCATCAACTTCTAACCAGATGATCTTCCACCAGAGCATCCAGTCTTAGTCTAAGTATTTCCAAAGACACGGAATCCCTGACAGCCCTAACGGAGTCAGCTGGCAGAAATGATGACACAGACTATCCAGAGATTATTTTGCTTCTCATCCTCTTCCTAAAATGTCAGCAGTGGCTTTGCTTCTGTGTGCATTTCACAAGATCTCCAATTTGGAGATCTGACTGAGCTCTTGCTAGATGTGTTCTCTAACAGCCTTTCATGGCATTGTAAGTAGCAGCTTTTAAAGGTCTAGTGCTTTGTTTGAACAGGTTACAAAGCCTCGCTAAGCTGCAGTGGCATGAACTTTCTCTGCACTTCCTTTCCCATCAGTCCTGATTAATGAGTTATTTGTGAGCTCCATCCTTTTTAACACATCTCCTTTTCCTGCCTTATTAACCTTTTCACCCCGAGAGTGCAATTCAGGAAGAGACATTGAAACATTGGACACTCAGACTCCTGGAGTACAGGTAGGTAGCCACAGGCTGAGGAGGGTGAGGTGGCTGCAGTGCAGGAGCAAGAGGTGCAGATGTTCAGTGATTTCCAAGCTAATATTGCTGGTTGCAACAGCAGTGTCTCCAGGACTGGTGCCACAGCACCTGTATACAAAAAGGGGGGGTTGCCTGTTGTCACAGCTTTGTACACCACTGCAGTGTAGATGGATGAGATGTATATGCACCAAGCAGGCAGAAAAGCTGCCTTTTATGGACAAGAAATTTACTAGTGACTAAATATTACAGGAACTGGAAGAAGGCTTTGAATCATTAGAAAGGCTTTGGAAAAATTTCAGTGAGAATAATAAAAGAAACGAAGATACTTGTCTGGTTCTATGATGAGCATTTGACACATCTGCAAGCTGGGTGTTGTGCTGTGAACTCTTTCTCACCTCAGGGACAAAGTCCTGGGCAGCTGGGCATGGCTTATCTCCCTGTCTGTGGCACTGTCTACCTTTGGTTCATCCAATGGCACGTTCTTCAGCGGGGGCCGTGTGTGCTACATTGCTGCAAGGGAAGGCCACATGGTAAGGACCAAAAAAACCCACTGGTCTGGCTTGCCTTGAGCTACTTTAATTACCTGTGTCACAGAAGTAGAGAGGAAACCACTGTGTATGTTCTGCTGGTAGAGTGACAGCTCTTCAGTGGCTTTTTTCTTGCTCAGACTTTCTTCCCCATCAGATGTAATGTTGTGCGTGTTGTCTCCTGAATTTCTTCTTGAGCCATGCAATTTCAGGAAGATACAAAGTTCTGTCTAACCTGAATCTGAAGACCAGCTTTGAACTGAGCAACTACAATACTGCTGTATTGGAGCACCTGACACAAGCTCAGGAGTGACCTAGACAAAATGCCTGCCAGGGAGGGGAAACCTGGCCACGCTCACATGTTGTAAGGCACCCTTTTTTATGCTGGGGAGGCAGCCCAGCACACAAGCTCCCTTTGCAGGCAATACTGCAAGCTGGTCTTGGGGGTGTTCTGGCCTTCCCATGGGGTAGTCCAGTTCATATACAGCATGGGGTATCTCTGCTCTTCAAGCTTCACAGCAATTCCAAAGGGACACCTTTGAAATATCCTTGAGGGAGCTTTCCACGTTTACGCTCCCTGGGGGTTGACCTGCTTTAATATTATGATTATTCAATGATTAACAGTGGCTCTGGCTGCAGGCAGAGCTCCCACCAGCAGCTGAGAGGGATGGATGGGTAAGGGTGTCCAAATACATGATATGATGATAATCACTTTGCTTTGGCTTTCAGCCAGACATTCTGTCCATGGCTCATGTGCGGTGCCTCACGCCCTCCCCTGCCCTGCTCTTTACATCTGCTGTGGCTTTAATAATGACAATATCAGGGAGCTTCACCAGCATTGTGAACTTCTTCAGGTATGTATGTGCAATAGAAACCCTTCTGCTCTTGGGTTTTGACATTGTTTTAGAAATATTTTCTCTTAATATTATTTTGAAACTCAGCTATTGCCTTCTAACCACTATTGTGGAGGGGAGGAAGGAAAGAAAAGAAAGAGCTGAGGAACCAGCATCTTTGCAATGCATCTTTTGCTGCTGTCATTATATACTTAAGTGGATGTGATTTATCCTCATATTGAAATTAATCTGTAGTATTCAGATTGCTCTAAAGTTCTAAGATTATTCTAAGTTTGCATGGAAAAGAAATTAATGACATAACTATCGAACATATCAATATTCTCCTTTTTAATTGGAGATATGAACAACTGGGATCTGCAAGGCAGATCTGACATTCCTACTGGGATCTGCAAGGCAGATCTGACATTCCTGGGTGATCTCACCACAAATGTTAATGCTGATTGGGTTTTTTCTTTTTCTTTTTTATTTTTTTTTCTCTCCTAGTTTTATAGCATGGCTCTTCTATGGCATGACTATTTCTGGTCTCCTGTATTTAAAAATCAAGAAACCTGAACTGCCAAGATCTTACAAGGTGAGGTAATAACAGAAAACCCTCCAACCCTTTTCCTCTATCACCAAAAAGCCTAGGAAAGCATTATGAGGACAGAAGGAGCACTGGGACTGGATGCTTACAGACTGAGTATCATCATCCTTCCTTTTTTAATTTCATGTTTTATCTCAGAAAAGACAACAAGGAGCAAGATAGTGGGAATATACAGGCATATGTCAGGGTAATATAATAATAATAATTATTATAAGCTAATAATGCACTGCCCCCTCACTGTGGAAAATAGATTTACCATATCCTTTTTATTCCCTAAGAGATCTAAGAGGAAAATGGTTATTCTAATCAATTAAGCTCTGTTGCTTTATCATTTTAATTCGATCTTTGATCACTTCAAGTGGCTCTTGCAGGGATGTTCAGCCTTGGAGTGGGGGTAGCTGGGAAACAGGGATTTCTAGTCAATACCTCAGGTTGCAGCAGGGTTTCAGCTAAAAAGCTTTCTGCAGAAGTTTCAGGGTTGTCCAGACCAACAGTGGCCCAGGATAGTGTGAGTATTTAATAGAATCAGAGAATCATTTGGTTGGAAGAGACCTTTAAGATTGAGTCCAACCCTTCCCCCTGCACTGCCAGGGTCCCTAAACCATGTCCCCCAGCACCACATCCACACGGTTCTTAAACACCTCCAGGGATGGGGACTCCACCACTTCCCTAGGCAGCCCATCCCAGTGCCAAAACACCCTCTCTGTAAAGAAATTTTTCCTTATATCTAAGTATCTTTTTCACACTGTTTTGCTTTCACAGGTGCCAATTGTCATCCCCATGGTAGTGCTGATGGCAGCTGTGTTCCTGGTGTTGGCTCCCATCATTGATCAACCCCAAATCGAGATCCTCTACATCGTCCTCTTCATTTTCAGTGGTGTCATTTTTTATTTCCCCCTGGTTCACTTCAAGTGTCACCCTGGCTTTTTACAGAAAGTCACTTTACATCTCCAGTTGTTCCTGGAAGTGGCTCCGACCACCAGGGATGCAAACTGAGAGAACACCTTCCTGGCTTTGTATGGTGGCCTGCCCTTCGTGGTTTATCTCAGAACCTTGGTTTTCAAGGCTCAGCAAACATTTTTTTCTGTAAGGGAGGATGAAGATGTCACTAAAATGTCTGAGTGGAACTAGAGCCAGGATTCCTCACGTTTTCTGGGGTTTGTTTTTCTTGTTTTTAGCTCTGCTTTGAGAGATTGCATACAGATTCCAAAGGAATATGTGCCTCTGAGTTTTCCATCCAGAGAAGAGCTGTTTGTCAAAATCTTAGCTCTTATATTTCAAGGCAACAAGAGACAAAGGGCTAACAATGAAATATTACTCCTGTAGCAGACTGTGAGCCTAAGCTATTCCTGGCAATGCCTTTAATTATTTCCACCTACTTATGCCCTCTGTGCCCAGAGAGCTTCTCAAATAAATAAGCATGAGCATACCTTGTTGACAAAAAAAGCCCAACAACCCACCTCAGGTATTTGCTCTGAGGTTGTGCTTTTCTCTGGCTCTTTCTAGTCCTAAGAGCACTGTCATAACAGTAATTTCTCTGTCTCAGAAATATCCTACATCTCCCATAGGAAACCCTCTGATGTGAGAAGAGTTTTAAAGCTCTGTTATTTTACTCATTTAAAAATGTACTTGTCATCTGGGATCCATCCATTCATGCTGAGGACACTGGTGACATCACTCAAGTACCACCAGTCACTTGATACCCTTCATGTAATTTCCCCAAAGACAAATTGTGTTGTGATGAAGTGAGAAAAAAACCCCTCCACATGGATGCCAGCAAGACACTCTCATTGGGAATTCAAGAAACCACATACTAGGCTACAGTGGAAGAACTGCAGCCAGCAGTTCAAGGAAATACTCTGTCCCTTTGGACTTGGTGCTGGTGAAGACACACCTGAAATACTGCATCCAGTCCTGGGCCCTGCTGTTCAAGAGGGAGTTGTGAAGACAACAAAGCCAGGCTGCTCTTGGTGGTGGCAGCCAGGGGTTAATGTGGCATGAGATGTGCAGGCTGAACTTCAGGAAAGTTTCTTCACCAGGAAGGCAGTGCAGCTTGGAGCAGTGTGCAGGAAGGTGGTGAGATCTCAGTTGTCCTACATTTTCCAACACAGCCACTTCCACACATTTCCATGATTCTAAAGACATTATGTGTTGTTTCTTTCCATTGTCCAGATAGTTCCTGGATGAGTCCTGTCCTGCCATAGGCTAGTAAGGGTCTAATTGTTAGTCCCTAAACTGTCTCAAAGTACTCTCAGCTTTCTGCTAGCATTTCTTCTACAGACCTTTACCTAACACTGGTTCCTGGAACTGGGTCACTTGAGCCCCCAGGCCTCTTACAGCCCATCTCAGAGCTTTGTATCTGATTACAATCTCATTATGCAATGCCACCCCTTCTGTTCCTCTGAATGGTGATACCAACAGCTACAGAAATGCAAAAACTATCTTTTTTTTCCCCAAGTGTTAGGTATGATGATGGCCAGTTGCTGCTAATCTTCTAAATCCTTAGTTTATACAGGTTAAAGGAGGATTTCCTTCCACTGCTTTTTACTGGAGTTGTCAACAAAGGCCAATGAGGGAACAGTTTCTCTCCCCAGTCCTACAACAGTTCAAAATTCTTAGGAGCCTACTTGTCTTCCCTTTCTGATGGAGAGTGTGCACTTAAAGGACTGATGAGTTTAAGAGCTCTAGATTAAATTCCCACCCTGCCTTAGGCTCTTCATGTGATGTCAGGAAAGCTTCTTAAAGGAGCTGCATCTCAGCCACTTCTGCAAAAATAAAGATAAAATTATTTCTATAATTTTTTGGAAACAATATCTGTTTCCTGGACATATTTATGGAGCTGATTACATGGGATTGTGCTCTTTGAAGATTTACGGTCCATATCCAAAAAGTGTGAATTTAAAGGCTTATTTAAAGCTTAGACATGCACAATAGTTGTGACTTTAGCCACCTTGTATACCTAAGTACAACCAGAACTGATATTGTCTGCATATAATTCTTGTGGAACAGGATTTATTGCCACTGTTTGATATTATGCTGTAGTATAATATAGATGATGAGAAGATTAAAGGATAATGTGACTTGCTTGCTCAAAGTCACACAGGAAATGTGTGGAAAATGTGACTGGTTCTCCCAAGATCCAGTCAAGCATCTTATGTAGCCCATCCTTTCTCTCTGTGCACCTGTGACTATGAGCAATAGTGAACACAAAAAGACTTAGCACTTTGGGTAAGTAGCCTTTATATGATATTGGTTTGTATATGGATGTAGAGGAGCTGAAAAGCTTCAGTTATCTTTTTCACCAATCTAATTTTCTATAGATAATATTGTAACAAGGTGTTCTTTTTATTTATGTTGCTTAGGGTTTTCAAGAGCAGGTGTTTATGCCAAAACAAGATGCTGAAAGCTGAGAGAATGAGGAGATAATGACAATAAAATGGACATTAAAATGAAGTGAGCTGACGTAGTTGTTTCTATTTTTCATCCAAGAAAAGCAATCCATAGAAATTTCACTGCATGAACAAAAACAATCAACATCAGGCTCATCTCTCCTTGGATGAAAGGTTTAACTACATGCGTGGGTGCTTACATGTGCTTACACTCATTTTTCATAATGATTGCTTATCTATTTCAATCCCAGCATATGCAAATAGGAATCTCTCTCTCCTTCATCAGATATCTGCAATAGAATCATAGAATACCAGATACATAGATACTTGAAGGGACTTCAAGGATCATCTGGCCCACTCTTTCTTGGCAAAAGAAAGATGGTCTTGTCTCATAGTCTAGACAAGATGGCCCAATACCCTGTCCAAATGAATCTGTCCAGTGTCCAATGTTTGGGAATCCACCACTTCCCTGGGGAAATATTCCAACAAATTTGCTAAGAGCACATTTTGTCACATCATCCAGGTTGCCCATAAAGATACTGAACAACACTGGCCCCAGGCTCAAGTCTTGTGGTACTTGTTACCAGCTGCTGGCCAGATGTGAAGTCACCGATGTAGCCTTAGCTTGCTTAGTGAAAGGTACTGAGAGCTTCAGCTGACTCAGTGGAAGGCAACAGCAAACCCTTATTTTATACAGTTGGTGCTAGTATTAGAAACTTTGGATATGCTGTGATAAATCTGCCCATCAGGTTGACTCAGCCTAGCAGTTTAGAGGGGTCTGTATCTTGCACTTTATCATTTATTAACTAGCTAGTTGAATAGCATCAGGGTCTTTGTGCATGTGACTCATTCCTCGAGAAGAAATTATTTCTGCTGAAAAAGGATGGAGATCCAGGGTCACACAATAAATGGTTGTCCCTAGGTTTGTGAACTAGCAGTAAGGCTAACAGGTAATGAAACAGCCCATTTGTTCTCACCATGTCAGATTTGTCCTTGGAGGCAGTGAACCCTGTGTCTCAAGTGTCTGGCAGATAAATGATCATCTTTTTCTTCTAAAGGTTGGTCATTAATTCCTATTGTTTAATTTCATGGACTATGCCCCGGTTTTCATAAGGTGAGCTGACAGTCAAGGGAAGCTGAGAAAAGGGAAAATGAAAAGTAGACTGAGAGAGAAGTCTTATATATACAGGTCTTGGCTTGTGTGTCTGGATTACCTACATAAAATCCAGACATGGACAACACCTAAGCAGCAAAGACTCCAACTTTCAGAAATGCCAGAATAAAAGTAGTTTTTTCAGCAGTGATTCCTTTCTGTTTGTATGTTCTGGTCCTACCTTTTAGTGCATTTTGTTCCTTGGCACATCTGTTCATTTACAAAGTAGAGAGTTCAGCAGCCTTCCTGAGCTGTTGTGAAACATTCTTCATTTGTGTTTGTGAAGAAAAGGAAAATCTTACTGAAGAGCAAGCAGGAGGGTCTAATGATGCCAGTAGTCCTCTATCACAGAATCACAGAATCACATACCAGGCATAAGCATGAGTGTGGGTGGAGAGCTATAAGGTGAGTTTTCATCCCCTTGGTGCTGCCACGGTGGGGTCAGAAATCATCCTTACAAATCTCCCATAGCCTTCAAACAACTTCCAGGGGTTTGTTTCGCTCCATCTCCCCCAGCACCAAGCCTTCCTGCTCCTCCTGCAGGAGGAAACTTCAGCTCAAGCCTCAGTGCTGCTGTCCTCAGGGCACGGCCGAGGAGCCCACTGCCCACAGCGTTTGGAGCTGGAGGCATCATCGCCCTGGCGAGCTCCAGGCCGGGGGGATGATCTTGCAGCAGACCCAGGTGCCGGCAGAGGGCGGTGGCAGCCGCCGGATAAGGAGCCGGGAGGCGGCCGCTGGCGAAGAGCTGAGGCTGGGGCTGGTTCTGATGCCGAGGGAGCTGTTTGGTGTCCCCGGCGGGAGGCGGGCAGCGGGCGGCGGGCAGCCCCCTGCTTACCCAGAGCCCGCTCGGTGCCACCTCGGAACGGTTCGCTTCAGTAAAATGGAAGAACGGGCCGTTTTCAGGGCAGCCGAAGGAGATCTGTCAGCGTTGCAGACACGTCAGCGGCGGTGCGAGGGTCGGGGGGGATGCCGTGTCTGGAAGTGAGACCGGGGGAGCGGGACAAGCCCTCCCCTTCTCAACAGTCGTCTCCAGGTCCCTGCACCCATCTGCTCGCTGGGACTGTACCCCAGACACTCGGGATGGAGCTGCCCGCTTAGCAGCACTGGGGAGGCTTCCCTGGGGCTGCAGCTGTTGCCTGAAGCAGCCCCTCCCAGCCCGGAGTCCAGGGGGGTCTTCCAAGGGCGGTTGCTTTTTTTGCCGAAAGCAGTAGTGCTTAGGAAGGAAGGCAGCTTAGCAGCCTCACAGCAGCCTCACACAGTCCTTGTGAAGTCAGGCAAACTCAAGAAAACTGAATTATTCATGGCTGCGTTTGAAACATAACCATTCCCCTGTCGTGTCGGAAATCCAGATGACATGCTTTCTTGCCGGAGCTGGATACCCCCAGAGGTATTTTTTGTAGTGCACTTGAAAACCTCCCCTCTTTTTTTTTTTCTTTTTTTTTTGCCTTGAGATCAAAGCTGTTTGGGAGGCAGGATTCGCCTCCCCGAGAGAGCAGGACCTTGCCCAGCCGAGCTCGGGGCTTGCTGAAAAGCCACGGGGTAAAACTGAAGACTCGCACTGTGTAACTGAGAACAATGAATCTTACAGAATCAGAGAATCTTCTGGTTGGAAGAGACCTTTAAGATCATCGAGTCAAACCAGTCAAACAATTCAACAATTTTTCTTCTCTCTTCTGCTGGGGCTGTGCTGTGTTATCCCTGCCTGGAGGGTGTAGGGGAGGAACAGACACAACTACCAGTAATAAAAGAAAATTAAACCTGCATCATTTTAATCAAAGACTCATAGAATCATAGAATGTTAGGGGTTGGAAGGGACCTCAAAAGATCATCCAACNCCACCCCCTGTGGTAGCAATGCTGTTTTTAGGGCAGAAGTGGCAAATTGCCCCTCACTTACTGCTGAGCTTTTCCAAAGGGTAGTGCAGCTCCCTCTGAGTGACACAGAAGTCTCTACAAATTTCTTCCCCCAAGTGAGTTTCAGCCCCTGGTTCTGTCTCAGACTTTAGTCTACAAAAATGCAGCCAGATCCAGCTCCCTGTCTCTCACAGGCTGGGCTGGGGGAGCTTTCAAAAAGTCTGAAGCATTGCCAGAGACGGCGGAGAGCAAATGGAATCCAGATGTGTCCTCCAGCATGGGGCTTTTCTTTCAGAAGGAATTTTCCCAGATCTTTTGTCAAATTTTGCTGTTGGGGTTTCTCTCATGACGTGCAGCTGCCTGGCTTCTCTCCAGCTCCCAGCCATCAGCATGAGCTTCCCGGGGGAGAAGGTATTGCCAAAATACTGCCTGCTTCCCTCCATTGCTGCAGCCTGCTGTCTGTCTGTCCTTTACACCCAGGGAGTGGAAGGCTGTTCCTCTTGGGCACACTGAGCTGCCCCAGAGACCCCACCAGCTCTCACCCCACTTCAGAAGGCTGGACATATCCTGGGCTGCATCAGGAGAAGTGTGGCCAGCAGATGGAGAGAGGTGATTCTGCTGCTCTGGTCAGACCCCACCTGGAGTACTGTGTCCAGCTCTGGAGCCCTCAGCACAGAGAAGATATGAACCTGCTGAAGCAGGTTGAGAAGAGGACCATGAAGATGCTCAGAGGGCTGGAACAGCTCTCTTGTGAGGAAAAGCTGAGATTGTTGTGGTTGTTTAGCCTGGAGAAGACTCCATGGGGACCTTACTGCAGCATTATAGTACTTAAAAGAGCCTTTAAGAAAGATGGGGACAGTCTTTTTAGCAGTGCCTGTTTTGACAAGACAAGTAGTAGTAGTTTGAAACTAAAAAAGGTAGATTCAGTCTAGAGAGAAGGAAGAAACTTGTTACAGTTAGGGTGGTTGTCTCTGGAACAAGTTTCCCAGAGAGATGGTAGAAGCCCCATCCCTGGAAACATTCCAGATCAGGATGGGTGAGGCTCTGAGCAACCTGATCTGGTTTAAAATGTCCCCGATTCCTTCAGAGGGGTTGGACTAGATGACCTTTAAAGGTTCCTTCCAACCCAAACTATTCTCTGATTCCTCCATGGGAGTCCCCAGCACACAGCCTGCCTGTTGTGAAGACAACAGGGCACTGAAGTCCTGCCATATTGACCTGAAATGATGCTTCAAAGCACACGGAGAGTGAAGAATGAAGCCAAGAATTGAGCCTGGGCTCCTTACATCTTCCCTAACCTGTGCCAGAAATGATGATGAAACATTTATTGATTGCAGTGAAGAATTGCTGCACTGAGAGAGCTGGGGCAGGAGTCCACATGGCTCAGCATTTCAAATCCTTTGCCTCAATATTTTTCCAACTACCAAAATGTATGGTTTTCTTTTTCTCCCAGGCAGACATTTGGCAGCAGAGTTAAAAGAACCCTAATGGCTGATATAACTTAGACTCATCTTTGGGAGCCCAGTGATTCATGAGAAAGATCTCTGACTTTACAAACTCCTAAAAGCACACATGGCTACTGCATCCTGCTTTTCCTTTGAGACTTCAGACATCTTCCAGCATTATCACTGCATGGGCTGTGGGCAATCCAATACCTGTGTTGTGTCACTTTGTTTGGTGAATCCATATTTTCATACATTAGTTCAGCCAAGAAATTAATAAGATAATTCTCTTGGTGAAGGAAAAAATATGCCTGAGACTCCAAGGTTGAGAAATGTAACTCAAACTTACTTTCAATAAATGCAACCCATTAAGAGCCTCTTGATTGTCTATTTGAATATTTCAATTTAAAATGTTACTTAGAAAGAGTAAATAAAATATGCTTCACTTCTGCAAATTAAATTTATCCTCAGTTGAAATCCATGGAGAGATACCTCTAGGATGAATTTGCCCTACATCTCATTCCTGCCCTGGGGTGTTTTCATAGCAGTCTGAGTCATCCAAAGCTTCCAAGCTGAATTAATTTCTGAATCTCATAGTTGATATCCCCCAGACAAAGCTGCGTCTGTGGTTCAGAAAAGTGCTGATTAACACTGAGCAGGAGGAAGCCAGGCACTGCCTTGTGCTCCTGCCTGTTTTCCCCCAGCTCACTGGAGTCTGCCTGGCTTTCTGCAGGTCCTCAGGGGTAAGGCAGAGACGTGGCAGATGGGATGGGGAAGCTGTGTACTTTGGCATGAAGGTCCTTTCCCCATCCAGCAGCCAAACACGGCTGCCCTCAAACACATCTCCAGAGGCAGCAGCCTGGACTTCATGCTGTGTGTAACCCCAGCCATTGCTCCTTTGTTCATGCTACAGCATGTCACCAGCTTTACCCTTCCTGTGGGTTCAGCTTCAGCCTTTCCAGCCCATCCTGACCCTGCAGGGAAGGTTGTTCTACAGCATTTTGCTTTTGTCTGCTGAAGGACTAAGTCCATTAGAAGGCAGGAGACTGCCTCACTGGGGACACCTCCACCAGAGGCTCCCATGGTAACAAATGATGTTCCATAGCCAGCGAGCTCTGCCCCAGAATTTCTCATGTCCTCCACATGCTGGTGAGGTGCTGAGGAGCTGCAGGCACCACTGGTGATGCCTCAGGCAGATGGATTTTTTTTCCAGCATTTTTGACTCCTCTGCTTTTTCTCTGAGCATTCAACTGTGTTTTGGGCACCAGGAAGAGGCAGTGTCTGTGGCAGAGCCTTCTGATGAGTAGTGGGGTGGTTTTCCTGCTGTATTTTGGTCCATTGGCAGATGGTGCCATCAAGATGATTAACAGCACCAAACCCAGTTTGCCAAGAGCCTATTGATTTTCTAGAAGGATAACACATTTTCTCCTTATGTATCAGCATCAAGCCTGAAGTAATCTGCAATATAGCAGGAGGAGAATCAGCTTCCAGCATGATTTAGGGAGGGCTGCATTGCATCCAGATACATACCAATGTGATCTTTCTTGAGTGCTGTTACATACTGCCTTAATAATTAATTAGAGATAAATAACATTTATGTTTAACACTAATTTGTATCTGAGTTAGGGCAGCAGACTGAGTGCCAAGATCAGGGCCTGTGCTGGGTGAGCAATTTCCCCATGACTCACAGTGAGTGAGGACTGAGCCCAGGCTCTTCCTCTCCCCAGGGGTCACTGCCTTTGGGTGTAAGTCCTCATAGAGAAGGGATGGTGCTGAGTTTGCAATCTCACCTCTTGGTTCATACAGCTATTGTCACAGAAGTGTCTCAAAAAGGTCCAATAGATGTTACAATGAGACTCCTCCAGATCCATCTAATTAAAAAGTTGTCTGCCTTGTAATGGGAATCCAGCTGTCTGGGTAGTAGCAGAGTAAAATCATGAGTTTGCTTTTGAGATGTCGAATGCTACTCAAGCCTGAGCCCTCAACTTTCCCTCTGTGACCCCTGCTTGAGGCTGAAGCATTGACTCAGCAAAAGGAAACATGGTGATGATCTGACAACTACAGCAGGGCCTGAGCAAGTCCTGGGTGCCTTAAGTTTCACAGAATCACAGAATGTTAGGTGTTGGAAGGGACCTCGAAAGATCATCTAGTCCAACCCCCCTGCCAGAGCAGGATCACCTAGATCAGGTCACATGAGAACAGATCCAGGTGGGTCTGGAATGTCTGCAGAGAAGGAGACTCCACAACTTCCCTGGGCAGCCCGTTCCAGAGCTCTGGCACCCTCACCGTGAAAAAGTTCTCATATTTACATGGAACCTCCTATGTTCCAACTTGCACCCATTGCCCCTTGTCCTGTCATTGGATAACACTGAGAAGAGCCTGGCTCCATCATCCTGACACTCACCTTTTACATATTTATAAACATTAATGAGGTCCCCCCTCAGTCTCCTCCAAGCTAAAGAACCCCAGCTCCCTCATCTCTCCTCATAAGGCAGGTGACCCACTCCCTGTTTCAGTTGCTGAGGAATCAGCCCCTGTGTCTTAGTCTTCCAACAAGACTAAGATGAAGAGAAATGTCTGAGCTGCTTCCCTTGTATTTCAAAACACCATTGTCTGTTGGCAATTTACTCCTAATGCAGCATATACTGTATTTACAGCAGGTCACTGGAAACACACACAGACTCATTCATTGTGTTTAATAGCAAAGCAGTGCTTTAGTGCAGCATTAATTTAAATTTACCTTCCTGCAGAAAACTGGTGGACAGGGAACCTTCCAAAAGATGCATTTTTATTAGCTCTCTCTTCCACATTTGGCTGCTGGTAAATATTTATTTAGACTTAGCCTGCCAAAGGCTTTAAATGCAGCCACATTTCATCTCCTTCAGGGGTAAGTGGGGGCAGAAGGCAGCCAAGGATGGGCAGAGCCTGTGGGCCAGGCAGCAGCAGGCAGACCCTAAAGTGTCTTCCTATGGTGGCTGGGGATGTGACTAAAGCCTCATCACATCAACCTGAAGGAGCTCAGAGGCGGGGGGGCGGGAAGGAGTCTCAGTAACCAGGTGGGGAACATGAGCCTCCAGTGCTGGGGTCTGTACCAGGGGAGCCTCAGCCCAAGGGCAAGGGATGCACCAGCAACCTGAGCTAAAAGGAAAGACTCTTATGGTCCAAGGGGTGTAATTTACTGCCTCAGGGGTAAGGAACACGTATGGGATGCAGAGGAGGAACAACTTGGGATTGAACAGGACTTATTGTGGGATGTTTATGGGGAGGAACCAAGGGTGGGGAAGGGGAGCAATCTAGGTGGTTTGGGAAGGAACAAGAGTGGGAAAAGAGAATGATAAGGAGATAAAAGGGGGCAGTGGCATGTAAAGAGTTAGCTGGTCAGTATGTCAGTCTGGCCATGCTCTGTGTTTGGTCAGCAGAGGCTGTCTTCTCAGTAAAGTCCATTTCAGATGCTATTCCTGGGTGAGGAACTCTCTACTCTGTGTATCAAAGCAACCATATACCTGTGCTGGACGCTGGAGGCACCAGAGTTCTGTGCATTGGCCACTGGAGGGACTAGGAGCTCCTGACCAGCTACTGCTTCCAGACTGTGGGGTCTGGAAGTCAACTGAGACATCCATTTATATGTGTTTGTGTAAGATGCAACTGGAGAGAATCCAAGGGCCAGCTACTGTGTAGACTGAGTGTCTTGGGCCAGTCTCTAGAGGAATCCATGTTGTATATACATCTGTATAACTATATGTATAGTCTATTAATGGGTTTTCATCCTGAACAGCTAGAGAGAAGAAGAGGATGAGGCCCTTGATACCATTTCTGTTTATATATGTTGAGTGTTCCTATGTTGCTGGCCATGTATATCATAGAATCAGTCACAGAATCATAGAAACATGAAATGGTTTGGGTTAGAAGGGACATTAAAGATCATCAAGTTCCAGCCCCCCACCACGGGTAGGAACACATCCCACTAGACCAGCTTGGTCAAAGCTTGCTCAAGCAACCTGGCCTTGAACACATCCAGTGTTGGAGCATCCACAACTTCTCTGGGCAACTTATTGAAGTGTAAAGAGTAAGGAACTTCTTACTAAATTCTACTTTATATCTATCCTCTTTCAGTTTGAAGCCATTATCCCTTGTTCTAACACTGCAAGCCCTTGAAAACAACCCCTCCCCAACATTATTTTAGGCCTTCTTCAGATACTGGAAGACTGTAATAAGGTCACAGAATCACAGAATGTTAGTGGTTGGAAGGGACCTAGAAGATCATCTAGTCCAACCCCCCTGCCAGAGCAGGGGCACCTAGACCAAGTCACCCNTCCTTTTTTCTGTCTTTTTTTTATTTCTCCTGAAGGACATAAATATCACTTATTTGCATATTTGCTTCATTGAAATAATGAAGAAGCTCTTATTTAATTGCAATGAAGTCATATTCACCTAATATAGTATAAATCCCTCTGCTATTTCAATCAGACATCTGTCTTAAACTGTTGTGGTGGAGAGTAAACAATGTATTTCATCTTAGAAATGGCCCTGGTTGGATGATTTGTGGCTGTGCAGTTAATTTCCATCTTCTCTTCCATGGTATTTCTTTCCTTAGCTTTTTATTTTCCTTGATAACACATAATATTTAATATTGAATTTCACACACACAAAAAAAAAGGTTAATAAAACAGTTTGTTATTTTCCTTTCCTCTCCCTCTCCTCCTTTGTTTCTCTTCTCCAACACTGGCAGAAAGACTTGCATTAGAGGATAGCACTTCTGGCTCAGATCTCTCCTGGATATTGACTGCTGGCAGTTTGCTTCTATATGGATTCATCACTATTGATTTTTGCTCCAGGTCTAAGATATGGGCACATACCACTTTCCCAGCGTTGGTCTCAGAGACTTTCTAGCTCTCTTGTAGCCAATATCTATGCTCTCCACATGCAGGAGTGCAGCCACCATCCCAGCNAGGCAGCTAAATCCCTTCTAGCAGCACCTAGGCACATCCACCTTGTGACACTGCTTGGTTCAGACACACCTGAGCTGACAAAGTTGCTCTCAATGGCATCAAACTGCTCGGAAACCAGTCACTGGTGTGATTCATGAATCAGATGTTTCTCTACCAGTCTGTCTTCTGAACAGGCACAGCCCAAGGGATGTGCTGAGACAAGTCCCCCCACAAAAGCTGTCTCTCCTTGAAACGGGAGGTAGCTGGCATAGAGCACACGTTTGGGAACTTAGCAGATTGAAATGTGAACACACCAACATTGGGGAGGTACTTTCAGTGATGGACAAGCTCCTTAGTAGAGAGCTGAACAAGGGTTTTAAAGGCCTTAGGGACACCTAAAAATCAGTTTTGGCAAATAAAGCTGCAGTCCTACTGCCTTTAGATACACTCCTCTGAGCTGCTGTGGAGGAATACTGTGATCCAGCCTTGCATTTCCATCAAAATGTAGTAACAAATTACAGGCTCTTGTATCAGTTTGTCATTCTCTGAGTGATTACAGAGATATGCTTGAAGCTGATGAATTATTTAAAACAGATGCAGTATATTTCAGAAAATGAATTTAAGTGGCAAGACATTATGAAGAAAACTGAGACACAATCCTACGAGAATCTATTTTCATAGAGTACAGAGTGATCCCTGTCTGGTGATCATTTTGAGCAAACAGATTGATTAGTAGATAGACTGATAAATTGTCTACTAGGAAGATGTATTTACACAGAAAATGGTACCAAAGGGAGAATGGTTTTGCTAAGCAAGGTTCAATATCCTCTCTCCCCTCCACCCACAGAGCAGGTATAGGAAATAACACAGGGGGGCTTCTTTAGTCTCAAACTTCTCTGCTGTCCACAGCTCTGTACTGTGGCTGTGTTTTTGCTAAAGCACTACTGATACATCACTTTGTAGAACTGTCAGCTTCTGCTTAAATCTCTGTACAAAACACACTTTAGATTACCTAGTCATGGCTTTTGTGGCTTATCACAAGGTGTAGAGCTTTATAGGGAGAAGTCAGGTCCTTTATCAGGTGAGATTTGGAAGAGGTGCTTGAAGACATGATTGTCCAGGAGCTTCTTTGTTTATTTCCCAACAGTCAGATTGTCTACAAACCTTGTCTTGATGATATTCTTAGGCATGAAGGCAACTATGAAACACTATTGCATGAAATACATAAGCTCTTTCCTCTCAAAATTGCTCTCACATTCTTTCTTTCTTTCTTTCTTTCTTTCTTTCTTTCTTTCTTTCTTTCTTTCTTTC
>VYZU01038780.1:299716-321913 GCA_013401355.1 Ceyx cyanopectus
TTTCTTTCTTTCTTTCTTTCTTTCCTTCCTTCCTTCCTTCCTTCCTTCCTTCCTTCCTTCCTTCCTTCCTTCCTTCCTTCCTTCCTTCCTTTTTTCTCTTTCTTTCCTTTTTTCTGTCTTTTTTTTATTTCTCCTGAAGGACATAAATATCACTTATTTGCATATTTGCTTCATTGAAATAATGAAGAAGCTCTTATTTAATTGCAATGAAGTCATATTCACCTAATATAGTATAAATCCCTCTGCTATTTCAATCAGACATCTGTCTTAAACTGTTGTGGTGGAGAGTAAACAATGTATTTCATCTTAGAAATGGCCCTGGTTGGATGATTTGTGGCTGTGCAGTTAATTTCCATCTTCTCTTCCATGGTATTTCTTTCCTTAGCTTTTTATTTTCCTTGATAACACATAATATTTAATATTGAATTTCACACACACAAAAAAAAAGGTTAATAAAACAGTTTGTTATTTTCCTTTCCTCTCCCTCTCCTCCTTTGTTTCTCTTCTCCAACACTGGCAGAAAGACTTGCATTAGAGGATAGCACTTCTGGCTCAGATCTCTCCTGGATATTGACTGCTGGCAGTTTGCTTCTATATGGATTCATCACTATTGATTTTTGCTCCAGGTCTAAGATATGGGCACATACCACTTTCCCAGCGTTGGTCTCAGAGACTTTCTAGCTCTCTTGTAGCCAATATCTATGCTCTCCACATGCAGGAGTGCAGCCACCATCCCAGCAGGCCTGGGGGTAGGAAGCCTAACATCAGCTAAAGGGAGCTCCATGCTGCTGCAGGGCACTGCTCCTTCCAGCTGCCTTGCAGTGCAGACTTGCACTGTCTCTTTGGTACCATCAAACAGATCATTGCTTGCTCTGGAATTGAGAAGCAACCTCAGATACATGTCTTAGGCTAATATCCTGACTACAGGGCTATATCCCCTTCTTGATGAATCTCAGACCAGTGCTAAAATGCAAAATCCTAAACTATCCAGTCTGGATTTCTCATGGGAGATAGATGTCCTAAAACATGGACAACTGTCCAACGGATTTCTTGAACCACCAAATAGGAACCTGCACTTGCAAAAGTACTTTGAGACAAAGAGGAAGAGCATTTGGATTTTTCACAAAAGTGACAAAAAAATAATTTATACTGCTTTAGCAAATGGATGATGAAAAACCTCCCACGGATTTCTTTTTTCCAGTTGCAGAGGAGTATAGAGTGGAAACAGATTGTTGACGTTCTATTTCACTTAAAAACAATAGAAAGGTTAACGTTAAGAAATGGAAACTAAGATCAGTGTGACAACAGTTTAATTCAGAGACAGTGAATACTGGGAGTGAAACCAGTTACCCTTATCTTCCCTTCTGGAGGAAAATACTTGTAAGTGCTTAGCATCTGCAAAACTGCCTCTCTCCAGTTCAGTACCCCACATCAGAGGCACCTGAGCCACCTGTGTTCTTGAACTTATCTGCAGTCTAATCCTCTCCACCCACACATACACATATAAAATGGAAATAACAATTTAATCCTATCTACATAAATACAGCTCCTGGAAATGCACTAATGGATGTCACTACTAGAATCAGCAGAGCACTTACACACAGCTTGCACATCCAAGTTGCACAGGGAGAAGAGTTTTGCAGTCTGAGTAGCATATCAGGTTCCATCGAGGGGATTATGGTAGACAGAGAGGAGAGGAAATTGAGGTTATGAACAGTCCAGGAGGCAAAAGGGAAAGGGCATGGAAAACAAGCCAAGAAAAAGAAAGCTCCAAGAAATAGATGGTTCACAGTTACTTTAGGTGGCAGTTTAAGTTTCTCAGTTTTGAAAATGGAAATAACACTTATTTATCAATAAGAGGTGGGTTGGTAATTCATGTTGAAAAGTGCTCAGAGATTCTTGGAAGAAAGGTACTTTTGGAAATGGAAACTTTGCTAAGTGCACAGCTCCAGGAAGCATAGACATTTTTGTTTATTCTTCTTTTATTTCCCCCTGGGAAGCTATAACCAAGCTGCCAGATGAATCCAGCACTGAGGAAGTCAGCAAAAGAAAGTGATGTTCCATGTTCTCCTAGGTCACAGAATCACAGAATGTTAGGGGTTGGAAGGGACCTAGAAGATCATCTAGTCCAACCCCCCTGCCAGAGCAGGGTCACCTAGGCTAAGTCATAACACTTAGACTAATTCATAACAGTTAGGCTACTTTCACTTCAGAAGAGGTTTACCTTAAAATGTTTCTTTGTCCTCTTACATGTGCTTTCAAATCCTGCAGTCACATTATTTGCCCACTTCCAGACTTGTGCCTTTAATGTCTGTCCTTGGACTGCCAGCAGCCAGTGCTTGGCAGAAGGGAGGAGTATGGAGATGCACCAAGAGTCTTTACATTTCAGTCCATCTCTGATTCTCTGAGATTTTCTGCTTATGTTGACAGTATGTCTCAGTCTCTTCCCAGCCTGTTAATGACTTGCACAGCTGAGAGCGTGGTTGTTGGCATTCCCTTTACTTCATGTATTCTGCCTGCAAGTGCTAAGGAAAGACAGAAAAATTGAAGATATATTCAGATCATAAGGACAAAGAGGTTTAGAAACTGAAGTCTGGTGTTTTTACTTCTCTACTTTCCAAGTAGTAATTCTATCAAGAACTGGATTATCCTACCCCAGAGCCAGGCTATTTTATGTCATTTAATTTACCTGTGCCTGAAGAAAAGGAGATAGCACTGCCTTCCTTGTACCCTATGATGCTTTCCTGATGCATGTATGGAACCAAGCCCAGGCCAGCTCTACCAATGAATCCCAAAGAAAGTCAGACCTGTTCTGCCAGTCAGAAACCCCCTGCTATTAGCAGACTAGTGGGTATGTGTGTGGTGACTCCCTTCCCTGAGGACATCCTTCAAGGAAGTGTATGAAGGGAGTGCATACTGGGAAACCTTGTCAGCACAGCTGCTTGCCACTAAGCCTTGATACTGGGAAGGCAGGATTAGATTCACTCAACAACATGTTTTTAGGCTTGTTCCAGTAGTGATGTTTTAGGTTCCTGTCCTAGTCTGTGTATCTCCCTTGGCCAAAAACCACCATGGAGAACTGTCGCTTCGTTGTTTCTCAAGACCAGTATTCAGCTCAAATCTGAAATTTTATTCTTCAGCCTGTTTTGGATGTGGAGAAAGAAACAAATCCCATTTTTTCAAGTGTGACGCTTTCAAGATAGAAGGGATTTTCCCCTCTCATAAAAGCAGCCCTTATAACACCCACACAACAGCAATAAAGACATTATACCTTTCCATATGATGAAATCCAACAAGACAGTAACATTCACTTCTCTTACAACATATGGCAGCACCTGCAGTTCCTCTTTGTCTTCTTTTTTTTTTTTTTTTTTTTTNTTTTTTTTTTTTTTTTTCATTTAATGAACATTGGCTAATAATCTTCAGTGCTCCAACACCTTCTTTTGTCTTGGAAGAACACTCCAGGTAAGCATATGCCCCAATACTGGCAGCTAAAGCTTTTCCTTTTGTAGTGTTAATTGGCTCATTGCCTGGAGTAGGGAGTTTCTTAATACCATCATCACCCCTTAGTTCTATTTTGGTATCCACCAGAATAATAGGCATTGTGGGGCAGAACACTTCAATTTCTGGAACCCAAAAATGAGGATGCTTTGCTGAGTGAGGCCTGTCCATGGAGAAACACATTAAAATAACATTGGTGTCCCTGTAGAACACTGAGCAGAGATTTTGGTAAAGAAGCCTAGAGGCAGTGTGAGCCCGCCGCTGGGTGAAGCAGGTGCCCTGGTGACTGAGGACAGAGAGAAGGCTGAGTTACTGATGCCACCTTTGCCTCGGTCTTTACTTCTAAGGCAGTTACCAGGAGTCCCAGGTCTCAGATCACAGAGGAATTATGGAGGGAGGAAGTTTTTTCCTCAGTTGAAGAGGTTTGGGTTAGAGACCAATTGAGCAAACTGGACATCCACAAGTCTCTGGGCCCTGATGGGATACACCCACGAGTGCTGAGGGAGATGGCAGAGGTTATTGCCAGGCCACTCTCCATCATTTTTGAAAGTCCTGGAGAACAGGAGAGGTGCCTGAGGATTGGAGAAAGGCCAATGTTGTCCCAGTCTTCAAAAAGGGCAAAAAGGAGGACCCGGGTAACTACAGGCTGGTCAGCCTGGAGAAGAGGAGACTGAGGGGGAACCTTGTCAATGTCTATAAATATGTTAAAGTTGAGTGTAGGGAGAACAGAGCCAGAGTCTTCTCAATGTCATCCACTGACAGGACAAGAGGCAACAGGAGTAAGTTGGAGCACAAGAGGTTTAGGGTAAACACAAAGAAAAACTTTTTCCCCGTGAGGGTGCCAGAGCTCTGGAACAGGCTGCCCAGGGAGGTTGTGGAGTCTCCTTCTCTGGAGACATTCCAGACCCACCTGGATCTGTTTCTGGGTGACTTGGTCTAGATGATCCTGCTCTGGCAGGGAGGTTGGACTAGATGATCTTCTAGGTCCCTTCCAACCCCTAACATTCTGTGATTCAATTTTCCTAGTAGACAAAGACTGCAAGATGTCTGCAAACACTAAAAACTGAGAACAAATGGAACTGGAGGTGTCTCTGCAGAGAGAAAAGTTTCCAAAAGGCATTATTAGTGATGCATATCACAGAATATAACTGGTGATTACTACAGTTATGTGGTCAGCCCATTTATTTCAATAGAGCTAAAGATGAGTTCTTCAACTATGATGAGGGGTTTTAGGTCTCAAAATTTTAGCCTAGGGTTGAGGTACTTGTTTGTGCTGAATGTCTAGTCAGCTGGAGACCTGAGGCCACTTCAGTTTTTTGTGGTTGTCACATTTTTCTTTGCCAGACCATATTTTCTTAGTCCTATTCAAGTACCAATCTGACAGTCTTGCCACAGGAACTTGACAAAATTAAAGTCATCAGCTACTGACTTGCCCCATTTATTCTTTGGAAGTGCCAGTGAGTCCCATACAACAATTCAGGCTCATGAAGGCATTTCTTGTTTGATGTGCTGTCATATTTTCTGTACTTAGCATAAGTCTCTGTCTGTATGAAAATACACAGGTCTTCTACCTTCTCTTTTTGTGTCCTGGCATTCCAGTTTCTGGTAGATTCTCTGGCTGCTCTGCTGGGAACAATGATTGCAAGGGGATCTGGGAGTTAAATTCTGGTTTTTTTCATGGACACTGTAAAGCAATGGACCTGCTGTGACACACAACAAGTGGTCTGGTTCCTGTATATGCCAGAAACTCTTAGCAGCTCAGAGAGACAGATACTTACCATTTCTGCCTGTCCTCCCACATAAACTCAGAGCTTTTTTGCACTAGCCTGTAAGCTGCTCATATTTAGCTAGCTCTTGCTTTCCTTACTTCACCGAGAAGCTTTGCTTGCACAAGGACTGCAGAATGCTTGTTGCTAGCAGTACAGTACAAGGCAGCATGCAGGAAGGCAGCATGCAGGACTCAGTATGCCATTACTGGCACATACAGCTCCCCCAGCATGTTATGCCACAGCAGGCAATGNACATTGGCTAATAATCTTCAGTGCTCCAACACCTTCTTTTGTCTTGGAAGAACACTCCAGGTAAGCATATGCCCCAATACTGGCAGCTAAAGCTTTTCCTTTTGTAGTGTTAATTGGCTCATTGCCTGGAGTAGGGAGTTTCTTAATACCATCATCACCCCTTAGTTCTATTTTGGTATCCACCAGAATAATAGGCATTGTGGGGCAGAACACTTCAATTTCTGGAACCCAAAAATGAGGATGCTTTGCTGAGTGAGGCCTGTCCATGGAGAAACACATTAAAATAACATTGGTGTCCCTGTAGAACACTGAGCAGAGATTTTGGTAAAGAAGCCTAGAGGCAGTGTGAGCCCGCCGCTGGGTGAAGCAGGTGCCCTGGTGACTGAGGACAGAGAGAAGGCTGAGTTACTGATGCCACCTTTGCCTCGGTCTTTACTTCTAAGGCAGTTACCAGGAGTCCCAGGTCTCAGATCACAGAGGAATTATGGAGGGAGGAAGTTTTTTCCTCAGTTGAAGAGGTTTGGGTTAGAGACCAATTGAGCAAACTGGACATCCACAAGTCTCTGGGCCCTGATGGGATACACCCACGAGTGCTGAGGGAGATGGCAGAGGTTATTGCCAGGCCACTCTCCATCATTTTTGAAAGTCCTGGAGAACAGGAGAGGTGCCTGAGGATTGGAGAAAGGCCAATGTTGTCCCAGTCTTCAAAAAGGGCAAAAAGGAGGACCCGGGTAACTACAGGCTGGTCAGCCTGGAGAAGAGGAGACTGAGGGGGAACCTTGTCAATGTCTATAAATATGTTAAAGTTGAGTGTAGGGAGAACAGAGCCAGAGTCTTCTCAATGTCATCCACTGACAGGACAAGAGGCAACAGGAGTAAGTTGGAGCACAAGAGGTTTAGGGTAAACACAAAGAAAAACTTTTTCCCCGTGAGGGTACCAGAGCTCTGGAACAGGCTGCCCAGGGAGGTTGTGGAGTCTCCTTCTCTGGAGACATTCCAGACCCACCTGGATCTGTTTCTGGGTGACTTGGTCTAGATGATCCTGCTCTGGCAGGGAGGTTGGACTAGATGATCTTCTAGGTCCCTTCCAACCCCTAACATTCTGTGATTCAATTTTCCTAGTAGACAAAGACTGCAAGATGTCTGCAAACACTAAAAACTGAGAACAAATGGAACTGGAGGTGTCTCTGCAGAGAGAAAAGTTTCCAAAAGGCATTATTAGTGATGCATATCACAGAATATAACTGGTGATTACTACAGTTATGTGGTCAGCCCATTTATTTCAATAGAGCTAAAGATGAGTTCTTCAACTATGATGAGGGGTTTTAGGTCTCAAAATTTTAGCCTAGGGTTGAGGTACTTGTTTGTGCTGAATGTCTAGTCAGCTGGAGACCTGAGGCCACTTCAGTTTTTTGTGGTTGTCACATTTTTCTTTGCCAGACCATATTTTCTTAGTCCTATTCAAGTACCAATCTGACAGTCTTGCCACAGGAACTTGACAAAATTAAAGTCATCAGCTACTGACTTGCCCCATTTATTCTTTGGAAGTGCCAGTGAGTCCCATACAACAATTCAGGCTCATGAAGGCATTTCTTGTTTGATGTGCTGTCATATTTTCTGTACTTGGCATAAGTCTCTGTCTGTATGAAAATACACAGGTCTTCTACCTTCTCTTTTTGTGTCCTGGCATTCCAGTTTCTGGTAGATTCTCTGGCTGCTCTGCTGGGAACAATGATTGCAAGGGGATCTGGGAGTTAAATTCTGGTTTTTTTCATGGACACTGTAAAGCAATGGACCTGCTGTGACACACAACAAGTGGTCTGGTTCCTGTATATGCCAGAAACTCTTAGCAGCTCAGAGAGACAGATACTTACCATTTCTGCCTGTCCTCCCACATAAACTCAGAGCTTTTTTGCACTAGCCTGTAAGCTGCTCATATTTAGCTAGCTCTTGCTTTCCTTACTTCACCGAGAAGCTTTGCTTGCACAAGGACTGCAGGATGCTTGTTGCTAGCAGTACAGTACAAGGCAGCATGCAGGAAGGCAGCATGCAGGACTCAGTATGCCATTACTGGCACATACAGCTCCCCCAGCATGTTATGCCACAGCAGGCAATGTACTCACTTGCCTGCTTATTGACAAAAAGGAGAAAGATCAGCTTCCCCACTGAGCTTTCACGCTTTTGGTACAGATTTATGCTTGAACACAAATTCTCTGAGTTACAGACGTGGCCTTTAGAAAATCTGTCTAGCAAAAAAGAGCAGGGGGAGAATATAATCTGGAAACAATCTCCAGTAATTGACTGGAATTGTCTTCTCAGCAACAAAAAATGCCAATTGGATTAAATCAAGTGAAAAACAAAAGACCGAGTTTTAATCTCAAAACCACCAGCACAAGCAATGAAAGAAAAGAAGTGGTGTCTTCTTTCTCCTACTTCATACTTTCTTCATCAATCATACAGATTGTATGTGGTGCAGCAGAACCACTCTCTGCTTAGAGAGTGCACATTAAGGGATAACTGGAAGTGAAGTTTCTACTTGCTTAAATAAGTATAGTTTAGCATATGATGTAAATTTGATCAGTAAATATGAAAGTTACAACATAAAGTTCAAATTTAGCTGTAAAATATATAAAAATAAGATGTAAAATAAGATGGCTACACTCCTTGGTGCCTTCCAGGCCATGACCATGCTTGAATACAGAATCAGTCCTGTATACAATTCCCAAAGGAGAGGAACAAGCCACCTCATCACAGGGCCTCTTCTCATTATTTTGTATCCAGGTTTTCCACCTCTGCTCTCAGTCACCACTTCAAGAAGGAAGCCTAAACACTTCCACAGATTATTATTCCCTGTGCTCACTTACTGCTGTGCCTCTTTTCTGCTGCACTCACAGCACTGCCATGTTGGTCAGTTTCCCATCACCCCCGATGCATCGATCCAAGCAGGAAGAGGATTCCTATGTACAACTCTCCTGCTGATTTCCACTGTTCTTGACACTGGCTCACTTCATGCTCTCGTGTATGGGTTGAAGAAAGAATGCTCCAGAGAAGAGAAGTAAGTATTTATAACTGAAAAAAGTCATTTAAATTAAGGACTTTCTCTCTTCCACTGAGACAGCTCAGGGAAGATACCACACAGAGCACTGGTATTTATGGGCTAAATCCACTGTAGAAGAAAGGTGGCAGGTGGCAAGTTTGCATTAAGTATGAAACCCAGGCCATGATCAAGTCCCAGGTTTTACACAGTTAAGTTTAAATGTGTGATAATCACAATGATAGGTATACCCCAGAGTCCATTGTACAGTGTAACAAACACAGTCTCAGACTAATTGAGTCAGGGGGTCTCCCAATACCCAAAGCCTCTATAAATAAAAAAATAATAAAGCATTTGAAACCCTAGGTTAAGGAATCATGCAGACTTTGCTGTGGTCTTTCTTGCAAGGTGAGAGATGAAACATTGGTCCCTTGGCCTTCAGCTTCTGCAAGACTTCACCAGACAGTTAAGCAGTTATGTTTCAGATCATAACTGGGGGCTGGAACTAGGTGAAGATACTATGGGATTGATTTGGGTTAGTTGGACCTTTGTAGAGTACTTCCTTAGCACAGCATGGAAGTTGAGACCAGTAGAGAGCTGCTTCTAGTGAGAACACCTCACGTTTGAGTTACTACCAAGGATTGGTGTGTGGACCAAGGCCACTGCTGGATGTTGTGTACCACACTGGGGGGTGCAGAAAGTGAAAGGCAGCACCTGCAGGGAGGAGCAGACAGGACAGGTGACCCCAAACTGACCAACGAGCAAGTCCAGCCCATAGACAGCACATTCTGTATAAAGCTGAGGGGTCTGGAGGGTCTCACCCCTCCTGCCCACTTTGCCAGCATTGCTTGGATTGGCTCGGGTTCTCTTCCTCAGTTTCTTCTTCTGAGCACCAAGGAGGCCTCTGTCCATTCTGCCTGTTCCTGAATCTGGGCCCAGAATCCAGCTCCTGAACACAGCTCCCATCTGCTGATGGCCCAGTCTGGGACTCTCCAAGTGCTTGCTCCATAGCATCAGTGGTGACAGTGACATACTTGCCATCAGGGTGTTGGGTTCAATACTGGCTTTGCATATATTTTTTTTAATATTTATTTTTAATTATTATTTTCATTTTCATGAAAGCTGTTCTAGTTTCCTTTCCTAATTGCTGGGCTCTCTCCCTGTTCCCTTTCTCTTCCCCTTTGGGGAGGGCGGGGGGTTAACACAGAGCATCTATTATAGGTCTAGTGGGGCTGCCCTGACCCTAAAACAGGGTCACCACCCAGAAGCCAAACAAAACTGGTTTCAAAAGCAAATTAGACCAGCACCTATCACGATCTAGACAGCGGAGCTCTCCAGCCTGGCCGGGCAGCGCTCTCCCAGCACCGGCGGGGCCGCCGCGAGGTGGCACTGGGCTCCACTGGAAACCAGCACCGGGCTCCACTGGAAACCAGCACCGGGCTCCTCTGGAAACCAGCACCGGGCTGACTCCGCCTTGAGCAGCTGGAGGACGCTCGTCACAGCGATGCATTTACACTCGCACTGCACAGCGAATGACCCGCGTCTATTCGGAAGGCTCCGCACGCCCGTGCCTGCGTTTGCGGGGAGAGCAGCTCTAGGCTGCGGTGCTCCCCTCCGCAGCCCCGGCCCGCCCCGCACCCGCGGCTTTGCTTCTTTGCGTGAAGTATTGTAGCGGTGAGCGTGAGAACAGATGTGCGGGGACAGCGCAAAGAAATGCAGCCCGGTAAAAGATGCCGGGTGCTGCAGAACACCAGCTGCACTGTTTCTGGTTTTGGTTTGTTTTATTGTTGTGGTCGGTTGGGTTTTTTTTTCAAGCACAGTCTGAATTTATTATGCTCACATCATGTAAAATCCGCTGTGCAGCCTCTGTAAGTTCAAGGTACAAATCCTTCCATCCCCTTCCAGGAACGTGCTGTTTTGACAGGAGAAATGGGAAGTAAAAAAATCTCACAGAAGATGGATTTTATTTCAGTGTTCAGGATGAAGTGAACCGTACATTTGTTGCTGACACGCACTTGTGTAACAGTCCAACTCGGCAGGCAGATTGAACACACTCAAATGCATTTGGTCTTCAAGTGGATCTTTTTTAATACCATTTTTAATACCAACCATATCGTTCTAATCACTCACTTTTGTTCCCTAACACTAATGCCGGTCAGTACCAGAGGACACTCTGGATCCAACCCTGTCCAAAACACAGGACATCTTTTAGGTGAAAGCCCTTTGAGTGCAAACGGCTCGAGGCAACACCCAGTTCAACAGAGAGAGCGGCGACAGGGACAGGGAGCATCGCTCCGGTGCGGGGCTGTGCAGTGAACAGCTTGATTACCGCACCCAGCGTGAGCCATCTGCTCACGTTAAGGTCCTTACACCCTGTGCTCCAAGCAATCTGAAACACTCTGAAACCCCAGGCTTTTGCGCTCATTTATTTCCCACATTCGTTTTGTCATTACTGTGACTTCCGAGACCTTTGTAAATCGAGGCTAAAAGGGCGTTTCAGTCCAAGCCCGCAGCTTCTCCCGCTAATTCCTCCGCTCCCTCTTGACTCAAACGTGATTCTTTTTCTTTTTCTTTTCAGGAAGGGAAGCGGTCGAGTCCTGCGTTTTCCCCCTGACATCCAGCAAAGGCTTTTGTTTTAGTTAAGTGCCTGCAATAACCTCAGTTCCACTTCGCTGAGGTTTTAAAGACCGCATCTAGGGCTCAGCGGTTTCCCCTCTGCTTTGCTCGGTTGCTCGGCGGCCTCTCCAGAGCGTCACACCGAGCGGCGGGGCCACGGCAGAGACCGACCCGGCCCTGCCCTGCTGCCCACACCGCGAGGGCGGCACAAACCGGAGAGGGGGGGAGGCCTCGTGTCTGGCGCGTCTGGGGGGGCTCTGCCCCGGGCTCCTCCGGGGGAGAGCCGTGAGCCCCCTGCGGAGTCTCAGTCACAGCTCGACCGCACTCGCCTCGCAGCCCCTCCGCCCCACAGGCCGGCCTGCTCGGCTACACTGCCCTCAACCAGAGCCACCGGCCCCGCCGCCCCTGCTCGGCCCGATCCCCCGCCCCCAGCGGCCACCCCCGCGGCGCGGCCCCGACACCGCCGCGGGCCGGGCGCCTCTCGCCAGCCGCTCCCCTCCCCGCCGCTCTGCCCCGGCCTGCACCCCGCCTCCCGCCCGCAGCCTCCCGCCAATCGCCACGCTCTCCGCCGGGGATGACCTCACTCGCTGCCTTCGCATTGGACGGCTATATTAAGAAAGTGGCGAGCGCCTTTAAATAGCGGCGCCGGCCGGCGGCTTGCAGCAGTGGCGGTGCGGGGTGTGAGCTGCGTTCCGTTCGTTCCGGGGAGCTGAGAAGCGGCGACGGCAGCGATTCCCCGGTGAAGGGCCGAGCCCAGCGGGGATCGGCGGCTCTTGTCTGCGGTCGGAGCGCTTCCCCCGAGCTAGGGGACGGAGGCGCGGTGCCGGTGCGGGGCGAGAGGAGGACGTGCGCGCCCGCCAGCCTGCGCGGGCCCGTCTCGCCACGGTGCCCTGTGAGAAGCGAGAGGAAGGGGGAGGCGGCGGGCGCGGGGAGGAGAGCGCTGCCATCGTCCTGCTGCACGGCAAGGCCAGCTTGGCGAGCCTGGCCATGGCCGCCATCCGCAAGAAGCTGGTGGTGGTGGGGGACGGCGCCTGTGGCAAGACTTGCCTCCTCATCGTCTTCAGCAAGGATGAGTTTCCCGAGGTCTACGTGCCCACCGTCTTTGAGAACTACGTGGCCGACATCGAGGTGGACGGCAAGCAGGTGGAGCTGGCGTTGTGGGACACGGCCGGCCAGGAGGACTATGACCGCCTGCGTCCCCTTTCCTACCCGGACACCGACGTGATCCTCATGTGCTTCTCCGTGGACAGCCCGGACTCTCTGGAAAACATCCCGGAGAAGTGGGTGCCTGAAGTCAAGCACTTCTGCCCCAACGTCCCCATCATCCTGGTGGCCAACAAGAAGGATCTGCGCAACGACGAGCACGTGCGGAACGAGCTGGCCCGCATGAAGCAGGAGCCGGTGCGCACCGAGGACGGCCGGGCCATGGCCATTCGCATCCAGGCCTACGACTACCTGGAGTGTTCGGCCAAGACCAAGGAGGGGGTCCGAGAGGTCTTCGAGACCGCCACCCGGGCAGCCCTGCAGAAGCGCTACGGTACCCAGAACGGCTGCATCAACTGCTGCAAAGTGCTATAGGGCGCGGCTGGAGCGCGGCGCTGGGGACGGCGCCGGGGTCACCTGTTGGCGGGCGGAGAGGAGCCGAGACGCGCACGGACACCGCATCTGCCCGTCCCCCCCTGCCGGGGGCTGGCGATCAGGCGGGGTGGGGACTGAGGGAGGGAGCACGCTCCCGTCGCCTTGGCCGACAAGCGTCGTGCTGGCTCAGCCGGGGGGGGACGGAGGGAGGGGGGGGATTGCATGCCCTGAGTCTTGGGAATCGAGTGGGGAGAAACCTCCTGCCGCCGGCCCCTGCGGGTTAATCGCAGACCCTCCACGACACAAAGCTGCTGAGACGGGACTGAGCAAACGCCGCGCCCGGCTCTTGCCCTTTGCCACCACCTGCTGCTCCCAGCTCCCCGCCGGCCTCCTCTCTTTTGCAAGAGGAGAGCAGCGGGGCGGAGATGCTCGAAGGGACTTCTGCCTCTCGCCTGCATGTGCCTCCCCCGCGGCGGGCTGGGGCAGGGGCCGCGTCCTCCGGGCTGCCTGCAGCCTCCTCGCCTCTCCCGCTGATGTTTCGCCTGAGCCTGACCTGCTGTGGAGTTAGCGCCCTGAAGACCGAGACTGGGAGGGGAGGGTCATCCCAAGCGAAGCCTGTATATATCTTACCTTTTCTGTCTTGTGCAAACTGGGGTAGTGCAGGGGGTGCTTATTTAAAGTGAGGTGGGGAGGGGGCGCCCAGCTGGGACTTGTGTGGTGCAAGGGAACTTGCCCGGAGCGACTGATGCCTGCTGATAACGCGAGCCTTGAACTGACTCCAGCTGCAGAAGCCACCAGGCTGGAAAGTAAAGCTGAACTCTCTGTCCTCCTTGCTGGACACCCTCCTGACGGATGAGGCAGGATGCAAGGGGAAAGGGGATGATATTGCCATATGATCTTGGTGCCTGCTCCTTCCTTTAGTGTTGTCTTCTGCAAGTATGTTGATTTCGGCCTATTTAAAAGTGTGTTTTCGTTTTTTGTTGGTTTTTTTGTTTGTTTGTTTTGTTTTTTCAAAAGAAATTACTTTGCACAACTTGGTGGAATTTATTTTTAAATACTCAATGCACTTGTCATCTGCATACAACACTAGCATTGGAAACATTCTTACTTGGTAACCTCATCTGGGGCTCGTTTTAAATTTATTTCAACGTAAGACAAAACAAAACCACTGTATCATTTTGCCTTAGAAAAAACCGTGTGAAAGCACTGTTCCTTACACAGTGATCACATCAGATTTCAGTACTAAAGGGCAGTTCAGAGAATCTAGGTTTATTTAAAAATTATTTTCACAGGGTAGCCATTCCAGGTGAAAATAATCTTGTGTTTCTCTGGTTCAGAGAACAAATGTATTCATTATGTATGTTTACTTTTCTCCCTCTTCCCTCAACAGTGGTACTGAGACTGTTTTTTGTTTTTAATAAACTGACATGGCAAAAACTGAGATGTATATGATGTTTACATAAAATTATGAAACGTGTATGCAGTTTTTTTTATGTAAAGTATTAAAAGATTCTATGCTGACACTTCTGAGAGCAATGTTGTGATTTATGGAGACTTTCCTCAGCTTGTAGCAATACCCCTGGATGGTGTTGAACTAGACCAGAATTTGCCTCTTCCTGCAAATGCTTCTGTTTATATTTTCTCCACCAGCTGCAGGACCTGTCTGGCAGCTTTCAGATGTGGTGGTTTTGTTTTCCTATGGGGGAGCTACTTCCTTAATTTTTCTTTGCAGATGGCTTGTGGAAGTGTACTCAAAATTTAAGGTGGTGACTAATCCATCCTTGTTGCTGCTGAGCACAAGAAACCTCTGTGCTTGTGCAGGGAGAGCTTGGGCTCAGGCTTCCAGTGCTCCTCTGCCCTTGCTGCCTGTTGGGGGCGGGGTGAGATGTGAGCTTGTACAGAAAGAAAACAGACAGAAAACTGATAAACATCAGGGGCAATAGGGCTTATTTTTCAAGGAAAAAAACCCCAAACAAACCTGTTTTTATTCGTGGCCTCCCCTTTGCTGGGTGTGAATGCCCCTGGCTGGAGCAGCAGGGCATGTGAACAGGCTTTGCTCACTGAGGCCTCAGAAGCAGGAGGCTTCACTCACAGCCTCCTAAGCTGCCCAGCTGCATTTCCTAATTGCAGTCCGCATTAATTCCCCCGGCAAAGCACAGAGTCTGGGCCTCTCCATGGGAAGGATCCCCAGCAGGGCACCCTGCCTGCCCCGTCCCTTGCCGCCTGCCACAGCCGGGAGCACAGGCAGTGCCTGGGAGGTGCTGTGGGTGGCAGTGGCTCCTGGCAGGAGGAACACCTCGCTGTGAAGGAAGGCTGAGACACTGGGGGTTGTTCAGCCTGGAGAAGGCTCTGGGGAGACCTTATTGCAGCCTTCCAGTACTTCTAAGGGACTTCTGAGGAAGATGGGGACAGTCTTTTTAGCAGGGCCTGTTGTGGCAGGACAAGGAGTGATGGTTTTAAACTAAAAGGAGTGAGATTTAGACTAGAGAGAAGGATTTTTTTTTACAATGAGGGTGGTGACACACTTGCTAAGGTTACCCAGAGAGGGGTCCCTGAAGACATTCAAGGTCAGGATGTGGTTCTGAGCAAAGATGTCCCTGCCCACTGCAGGAGGTGTGGATTAGATGATCTTCGAAGATCCTGTTCAACTGCAAACATTCTGTGCTTCTATGAACATGTATTACATAATTGTGCTGAACAGTAAAGCCTATGCCCAGAAGTGCTGATGTCTCAGTTTTGGGTGGTTTTTCTTGTGTTTGTTTGTTTTGTGTGTGGGATTTTTTTTTTTATGTTTGTTTTTGTTTTGTTTTTAATTTATATTTTATCTTCCAGAAAAATTCCCTTAGGTACCTATAATGGAAATCTGATGACAGTTGTGTATTTTCATAAATCTTCTCAACTCCATTTACAGAGGTGTGAGGAAGGATCTGACCTTTCTGTTTTTTTCTAGCCTATGAATATCTGCTAGGGTGTACTGGGTTGCTTAGAGGTGCTAACAAATAATAAGGCAAGGAAAACACATTTAATAGCTTTTGCTCATTTATTCACAGGGGGCTCTGCCAGCTGCTGACGGAAAGCAATGCAGCTTTTCTGACAGGGTAAGATAGAGCTAGCAGGTTCCTTATTTGACAACTGGAAACTCAATCAGAAATAGTGTGGAAATAAATGGGTTTGCATTTTGAGACTTTAAATACACATTCAGTTCATGCAGTGAATGTATTGGATTTTTTCCCTACTGAAAGACAGTGGCATTTTCACTTATATAATTTAGCTAGGACTTCTTAAAAGGTACCTAAGTCCCAGGTTTTGGGTATCCCTCTCCAAGGATTTAAATTCTCCTGATATTCAAAGGATGAGTTTCTTATCTTCAATTTGAGAATCACTTCTTGGTCCCAAAACATCCTTTTGAAAACAAATCTCAGTTTTGGGTGTTTAAAGGGCTGAAGCCCAAGACTTCATTCTTGCAGAGCAGTCCAAGACCCAAATTTGTGCAGCATAGCTCTGTTCTGTGCAGTATCAGCCAGTGTTGTTAAAATCAGCATTGGAATTGTTTTCCTTAAACTGATTGCAATAACTGCAAAATACATAAATTCTCTTGACTGCAGCAATACCTAATCTCAAAACCCAACGGAGAGAGTGTTTGTATTTTAAACACTGGGAAATAGGTTAGCATTGCATCCCTGCATGATTAGCTGTACCAATATTTTCCACTAAGGTGCTCACAAGGTAATTACATTAATTATTTCCAGTTGGACCTTTGCCCAAGTCAGAGCTAAAGCATCTGGCCCAAGGGGAAAAAACTGCAGGAAAACACCATTTCAGTTTTAACTGAGCGTGACCTTTCTCTGCTACTTGTGAAGCTGTGAGTAAGCCTGAGATCACCGTGTGGGAGTCCACCCCTTGGGTCAGATGGTGGGATCAGAGCCATAACTCGTTTTGCTCTGTGCCACATTGCTATGCTTGCTCCTTGGCTTCACCTCTTTGGTGGAGGGGACACAAGGTGTGGCTCGTCCCACCCTCCTTGACTCAGCTACCCTGACACCCTAGGGCCGTTGGAGCTGCAGTGTGAGGATGTTGCTGCTCCTCCCATAGCTGCATCTGCCCAGGTGCAAAACTGAGGGGCTGTCCACTGCTGAGGCCACCCCAGACCCACACCATGCATTCAGACAGAAGATAGGTTTCATGCAGACCTCCCCTTGCCTTCATTTGGTCCCCTAGCTGGTGTTCATCTAGTCCCAGTTTGTCTTCTGTAACCTTCTAACTGGAGAAGAGGTGACAGGGAGCAAATTAAAGCATCAAAGGAAGGTCAACAACCAGCTCATCTCACCATGAGGGCATCCCCCTTTGGAAGGGCTTGCAAGAGAAGCTGTGTGATATGGGCTTTGCTAACACCACTGCCTGCTTAATTCCCACCAGGCCAGCTCACACCCCTGCAGGTGCACCAGAAGCATTCACCCCCTCTAGCTTTACCTGACTAAAAGGGAGGTGTCTGGGCTACACAAGTGGTTTGCATGTCCTGATTAGTCACAGGAGGAGTAGGTTATGGTCTTGTGTGCATGTGGGCACATAAAGCTGCTGCTGCAGGGAAGCAGCAGTTTCTCTGCTGGAATTGTGAGCTGGGTCAGTACAGGGCCCAGCCAGTGCTGGCACTGGGAGGTGTTGGGAGAAGGGTTGTCTAGGGACAGAGTCTGAACAACTTGCTACATCTGGGTAAGCAACTACAAAGGACAAATTAAGGTAAGATACTTCATATGGGGAGTTGTAGCCTCAACATCATCAAGCTGTGTCTCTATACCTGTATGATCTGTATGATGGACACTGGGACAGGCTGCCCAGAGAAGCTGTGGTTGCCTCATCACTGAATTGTTCCAGGTCAGTTGGATGGGGCTTTGAGAAACTTGATCTAGTGAAAGTTGTCTTTGAGGCTGGACTAGAGTCTTTAAAGGTTCTTTCCAATCCGAACAATTCTGTGACTCTGCATCCTTAAGGGCTTGATTTGAGAAGCCTGATGCAATGAATGAAGGTTTTTCCAGTGCCACTAGTGGAAGGGAGTCAGTTGCTCTTTCCCTTTCTCTCATACGCCCCTGAATTTTTCCAAGTTCATGTTGAGAGTTTTGACTAATGAGTTTTCCTCAAGTTTCCCCCCAGTGCCAGTGGGAAGCCACAGTCTGTGATAAGCAGCAGCCAGGTGGATTAAGTTTGGTGGGCAGACACTCATGCCCTGTGCAGAAAGACAGACCTCTCCCTCTCTCTGGTTCTTCAGAGCATCCATAAAGTGAGAACCTTTGTGCTAAGAGGGACCTGTATCTATCAGCAGTGTCTTTTTCATCCATCATTCAGCAGCAAGTATCATTTGGTATAAGAATAACTACGGGCTTACCTGCTTCTCTTAAATACCAAACTCATGCTAAGAGATGGAGTGTAAGAGTGGGGTTAAAACTGGAGGCACTGCTGTGCTACCCACACCAAAGTGTGGCAGCAGAGTAGAGAGGCTGTTGGATGGGTGCCTACAGCACAAGCCAAGGCTGTGTGTACATTTCCCCCTAGCCTGCTGGGCTCTGTGGTTTTTGTGTGTGTCCCAAACCTTGCTTCCAAGTAAAGGGGACAGTGGGTGGGATATTGTGCTAAATGCTTAGTTCTGTTGCTTATAAGCCATTCATCCTCTTTCTGCATTCAAAGCTTGATGTGGCAGGGCTGGAGATAGGAATTTGGAAACAAACTGGGTTTCCCGGTGGGCTCATTTGCATGATAATGTCCCTTCCCTCCCGGCTCCTAGGAACTGGACGGTGGCGGCAGCTCGGGGAGGCACCGAGGTTTCCCAAGAGGGAGGGAGGGAGGGAGGCACTGCCAGGGGACAGCCCTGGAAAAGCCTTTTTTTCCTGCTTCTAAGCTTTTATGCGGTGTGGGGAGTTTTATACAGGCAAGTTTAACCCTACTCTGTGGGGCTTTGTCCTCTGTCTGCAGCAGAACAAGCCAGGGCTGCAGAATCGGGTCCTGCTTTGCAGGGGTTTGATGGCAGCAGTCTGACCCTTCCTGGGGACGGTCGATTTTCTCCTCCAGTGAAAACAGAGTGAATTTTAGCCCAGGGCTTTTCATTCAGGTATGTGCTTAGCAAGATGTAGTCACAGCATCTGTGTGAAAATCAAACCTCTGCATTCGAGATTCTTACAAGAGTAGATGGGCACTTGGCATTTTCAGCCTCATCATCCCGGAAGATACTGAACATCACTGCCTGGCGTGCAAGTGTAACTTAACAGCAGTGATAGAAAGACAAAGGTGGTTTGGGGTTTTTTCCCTGTTTCTCACACCCTTTATTTATTTATGTTTGACTGTTTATTTATTCTAAGGAACAAATCAATTGTATATTTAATGCTTAAGCCATCCATGCCTTCATAAGCATCCGAAAGAAACTCCAAATTTTGAGCTACTCATAGTTAATTTTCATTTTCTCTGACAGGCAGGGACACTAAGCTGCCAGCATCTAGAGGACCAAAGAGACTGAATTGGACAGAGCTTGTGTCAAAACAGTTTTTTCCTATCCTGCCTTCCCACGGTGAGGCCATGGGCAGGAAGATGCTCCCTGTTTGCTCTCGATCGAAGTGTTCCCAATCAAAGCACCCTTCAGCTAGGGACAGAAACGAGCTCAGTTCCGCCGGCTGGACACTTTGCATTGATGGGAATTGCCGCATTTTACTCAAAACACTGTAAGGGATTAACTAGAACGAGGTGCTGCTATGACAAAGACACACATCTACTAGGAAAAGGGTAAAAAGGAAAGCAAATTGCAGCTACTTTGCAGCTAGGAATTTAGCAAAGGTGTGCCTAATGCCCTGCTTCCCTGCGAACAGCTCCCTGGGCTCCCTCCCACCCCTGGCCTCTCCTCTTGGGTGGGCTCCCCGATTTAACACCGTCGTGTGAAATCCACAGCAACTGTTCTCAGCCTGTGTTTAGCTGGGAAGATTTCAGACTGGAAGAAGGGCTTTGGTGTCTGAAGGCTTCTCTGTCTTTTCCAGCTGTATCACTGGGTTTAATAAAAAGCCATTCTTGCTCTGCACATTCTTCATCTAAGAAGGTTCTTAATTCTTCATTGTGCCAGGGAAGAAGCTAAGGATAACGGGATGCTTTACTTGTATGCTGAGACTGACACGGCTATAGCAGTGGTGCTATGGATTCTGAGACATTGGTTTCAGCTACTTTTTACTCTCCTTAGTGTAAGAGTGTTATATGAAACATAAACTTCTGAAATTTTACAAGTCACAAGCTAATCAAAGAAATAAACTGGACATATACATATTTATTCCATGTGGCTGTGAGAAACTGGTGTCCCTGTGTATTTAAAGGAATTGAAGCCTGGCCTTTGAGCTCAGAGTAGGGATCTGTCAGGTTTAGTGACACCCATTCCTCTATACACCCCTGCAGAAATGCCCATTGGAGGTTTATTTCCTAGCTTGCCCTCTAATTGACTTCTACCTACACCCTGCTGAAGCTGTGTGAGTGCTGCAGGGGCCCAGACTACCTGCTGTGCTATTAGCAGCTGATGGAGGATGCCTTTGGTGCCAGCACTCTCTGCTCTGCCCTGCCCTGGGAGCACCCTGTCATGCAGGGCAGGGGGGGCTGGTGCACAAGCACCTCACAGGGAGGCACAGTTCCCCTGTGCCATGTAGGAGACAGTTGTGAGTAATGTACTCGTTCCCACTGCTGGAGATACTAAGCTTGTGAATAATGTTAATTGGTTTATCTCGGGATGTGAGTTTATCAATGTAACAATCCCATTATCAGCATAATTCTACAACCAGGGAAGGTTTAGGTTGGATTTATGGAAAAATCTATTTAGAAAAATCTATTATTTTATAAGGGTTCTCAAGCCCTGGAACTGTCCACCCAGGGAAGTGGTTGAGTTGCCAGTCCTGGAGGTGTTTAAAAGATGTGTAGATGTGCTGCTCAGGGACATGGGTTAGTGGTGGGCTTGGCAGTGCTGGGTTAAGGGTTGGACTCAATGATATTAAAGGTCTTTTCTAACCTAAATGATTCTATGACTGCTGCAGTGGTAAAATTCCCCATGTGATTAAGAGCAACACTGGCCTGTTCCAGGCTAGCCCCATCCAAGCACAGGTGTCGTGTGGTAAAATGAGCTGGTGGGATGAGAACAAGAGGGTGGAAACACCAGCTCACTCCTCCACAGGCACCAGTGACGAGTAAACTGGACACCCAGCTCAAACTGCCCTGGCTGAAATTTCACTGCAAAAGTTTCTTGCTTCTCATTTTGCTCCTTTGATCCGTTGGAAAGGGATCGAGTTTCAGGGACAGGCCTCTGAGGGGTAGAGTTACCTGCTGTGAAGAAGCAAGGCAAGGCAAGATGGGTCTCAGGCTGCAGCCCGTCCTTACTCAGCTAAAGCTTGAGCCCAGGGCTGCTGAAGTGGCCCACGGGCTGATCTTATTGTTAAAGATACAGATGTTTCTGTTTAAGAGTGATGGTTTATTAGGCATTCCCAGATAGCTGTTTCATAAAGCAGTCACACACTGTTCTCAGAACTGCCACTGTCAGAACGAGTTACTTTTGTACAGGGATGGTTTTAATAAACCTAAGGAAAAGATGTATTCTCACATGTTAATTTTGCAAAACAATCCAGGGGCTCTGGATTAAGGGTTAAGGGTTATTAAACCTCTCCAAAATTGCCATATTGGTGGATGAAACAAATAGGAGAGGTAGTGCCAGTGGGGCCAGGCTGTGGGTCTAGGGGCTTTTCCAGCCTGGTTACTAGATGGGCTGAGACTTGTCTTGTGCCCTGTGAAATGAAGACAGGGCCACATCCAGGCTTCAATCACCAGCTCCTCAGACCTACTACCAATAAACCAAATCCAATTCAAATAAAAGTTGCAAAAAGATTGTTGTGGTGTCCAAAAGCATTTATTGGATGATGTATTAATTTCAGTCTTTATGAAATTATAATAATGTTGTCCTTACAGCTAATGTGTGCTATTGTTGTTGTTGGGCAGATACAACCTCATCATATTTTATGACTTAAAACCCTGATTGATTTGAGACAGTAACATGTATTCCTGTGTGAGGGTGTGGTTGCATATAGGGTTATTGAGGTGTCTCAGCAGTAACACTGTAGATAACACAGATGGGTGATGTTTTTCTGGACAAAAGGTGGGTCTGTAAAATCATCTGCAAATAACTTTGTTAATGATATTTCATCCGGGAACTGTGTTTTCCAGAATTTGTGATTTTTCAGAGCTGTTCTGCAGAATTTCCTGACATCTTGCATAAAGCTCTTCAGCCTTTTAAAATATTTTTAACAACTCTGATTATACGACTCCTGTTGTGCTAGAAAATGACACTATAAAAATTATAGCTCTGAAGTGAAAAAACCACCAAAAACAAACACAAACCAACTCACAAAACCCAGCAGTTCTCAAGATGTTTTCAGCAAAAATCTAGTG
>VYZU01038782.1:0-25969 GCA_013401355.1 Ceyx cyanopectus
AAAAAAAAAATTCCCTCAATTACTGTTCTGCTAGAGAACTTTTAATCAGCAGGTCATTTTTGATGGGGAACATCTGCACACAGCACTGTGACAGAAAACTATTCAGATTTTTTTCACCATCAGGAGCAACATCCAAGCATTCACTGCTGCACTACCCTGGCCCAGGCTAGGTGCCCTTAGAGATGCCAAGCTGATTGCCAGCAGGCAGCCAAGTGCTTGGGTTGATGCAGACCGTGGTACCCCCAGAAGCTGCTTCTGAATCTGAACCAGCCTCATTTTTCCCTCTGTTTTCCCTTCTGTGTCCCACCAGGTGGCAGCGGTGCAGAGGCCAAGCAGTGGGGCTGGCAGCCTGCATTTGAGGAGGAGGAGAACAAACACAAGTGGTCTCCTGTCCCGTTCTGGGGGCAGGTCCTAGGGAACCCAGCAGTGTTCTAGGGAGACTGGGCAGCTGCTAAGAGATCACTGAGATCCTGAGCTCGGGAAGGTTAGTGAGTTGCACAGCCTGTAGCATCTAAAGGGCACTGTGACTGCTGCTGGTGATGCCTTTACACAGGATCAGCTTCCCCCTAGGACCCTGCCTTGCCTCTGCAAGAAGTAAGCAGCAGAGAAATGTAATTCAGAGAAGAACCAGGGGAGCCACAGGGAGAGACACCAAGTGTTAGATAGAAGGGCCTTAACTTGTTCCAGGAGAAAGGCCAGGAATCAATTGCCATGAACATCTCCAAAGACAGTTTGTTCACCACTGAACCTTCAGCTCTAGATTTCTAACTGTACATTCCCCCAGTGACTCATCTCAGAAGCTCAAGATGATGCACATGTCAGCCCGAGATGACTCTCCAACTGCCATGAAAATTCAAACACTTGCATTTCATTCTCTGAAAGTTTTAACTGCTTCAGCATCTGAGGAAATGTAAAAACAGAACTTCAGTTCTCAGTGCAACTTCTTCAGTCTCTGAGTGTCTGGATTACTGGGTATGGCAGGAGCTGGACATCTGCAGCAAGATGAACCCAGACATGAAGCTGAAGCAAGCACTTGGCAGGCTGCACACTCTGATGATTATTTTCATCAAGTGTTTTTCTCCCCTTTCCTAGCAGGTGACTAAGAAGCTTCCAAATGGGGCAAGGGGAAGGAAAAAAAAAGAATCACAACTGGAGTCTTGGATGGGGCAGCCTGTCATGAGCTGCTCTTGTAACTTACCAGCCTTCTCCACTGCCTGGCATGCTGGCAGTTCAGCAGGAAATCTCCACCTGCAATCTTTCCCTTTCCTTAAAGAAATTAACTCTCTCATTAACCTGGAAAGGATTTATTCTGTCTGTCTTGGAGGATTTTCCTGTGCAAGACAGGTGTTAAGGGTTGGCCAAGGTTCACTAGCTTCTTTTCTTCCACACTGACATGTGAAAAAACTAAGTCTTATTTAAATAATCTGCTTGAGTCATATTATTTCTTTTCCCCTAAAAAACAAGTTTACCATGAATATTTACTCATTTTTTCCCCATTTCTTAATGCTGTTGTGGTGCTTTCTTACCCAAAGGACAAATGGGAATGGGAATACAAAACAGGAAAGAGAAAATACTACAAGCAAAGAATGAAACAACCCAGTATAACAGGGTGATTTAAATGACACCTGGGCACGGTGTGCATGGTAAGCACATCCACATCTCATTTCCAAGACAATCTAACTTCTTTTTTTCAGCTTTTCACAGCTGTTTTGTTTGGATTTGTTTTCTAAGGGGAGGTCAAATTACCCATAAGCAATGTTCTACAAACGTTGAGGGTACCAAGGGTTGGGGTGCAAACCAAGGCCACTGCTGTGACACATGCACAGATATTTTAGCCTAAGCTCACTGCACTTGTTCTTGCAACACATCAGGAGCACAAACATCCCTGGATGACTGTGCCCCAGCTGAGGCACAGTGATTTCAGAACACAGGGTGACAGCTTTCTCATGTGGACATGTCTGATGAGAGATACATGCCCTTCAAGAGTTTCCCAGATGTCCAAATCCCAGCAAAGTTCCCTTTCCTTGGGCTCTGAATTCAAGAATGAAAGAGCATTTAAATGAACTCCACAATGCTTATCAATGCCCAAAGTCATATCCAACCCACTAAGCACCCAAAGCTTAACCAGAACTGCTGTCTGTACACACTGTGTACTTCAGGAAGCACAGGTAATCAGGCAGAAAATGAAGGTCAGGATTTCAGACATTTCAGGTCTATGAATATAGATCCTCCAGACAGCACAGCACAGCTTTGTTAATGCAGCAGCTGAACAGGAAGGTCTCTAGAAACCAAGATTATACCAACATTAGGAAAGAACCTCAATGTCTTTCTGTTCTTTCTGGGCTTTTGAGACTTGGACTCAGTAGGATTTACTCTGGAGTAAAGGTGAGATGCTTCAGCAGCATGAGAGGCTTTCTGATCTGCAGCAATGTTGGAGGAATTCTAGATTATCTCAAGTTAGGACTCATTATGATCAAACAGAAACATGTAATGGGTTACACACTGGTGGTATATCAAAAAATGAGGGAAGACTTCTGAATTTCAGATTCTGAAAGCCTGTCAGCCTGCCAACATACACAGTCATAGATGGTGCAGAATTATACTTACATTTTTTGCTGTCATGACAGGCAGTATTGCAATATTGCTCTATAATCTGGAAAACCACAAAATATCCCTTTCCATCTTCAAAGGGTATTTAAAATGAACATCCTGCAAGAAAGTTAATACAATATCTTAGTGAAACTATCTTTTCAGTGACTTCTCTGGCTGAAAGCCTGCATCTCCACAGAAGAGGTTTTTCTTTTTATTTTAGTTTTTAATTAAATCAATCACAATAGTCAAGTTCTGCAGAGATGCTAGAAATGTACATTGCTTGGAACAGGTAGAAATGTAATTTTAAATACCCTTTGAAGATGGNGAGATCAAAACCTGAAACTGTATGTATTAGGATTATGTATTTGTCTGAATACTTTTAAATGTTTGTTTCTATATGGATGAATAAGTTTTTTTTTTTCTTCCCCAGACCATTTTATATTGCACAGTATGGATCAGGTAAATGAATTGTCTTGGGCCACAGACCTGGAGCTTCAGCCTCAACCTACTAAAACCATCCCAGTCCAAATTAATCTTTTTAGTATTTTCTGTCTTTTTTATTAATCTTATGTAATGACAATTCTAATATCAGAATTCCAGGAAAGGTAAACATTTTGGTATACTGAAAAATACTTAAAAGGGGCTTTTTTTTTTTAAATCAAAGCTTCTGCAAGTCTTATAGACAACAGAAGAAAACAAGTTACAAATCAATGCTGTCAGGACAACACATTTTAAAGACAGAATTAACTTGACAAGGTATTTAAGTACTTCAAAGTACTTCAGCAGTACTGCTGTTAAAAAAACTGCCTACAAAAGACATCTGAATTGCACTTGGATGTGTAAGAGAGGGAGAACTGTTCACACTTCCAAGTGTGGAATCAATTAATCCAAACCCTTTGGAAGGTGCCTACACTAGTGACCAAGTCACAAGCACTGACATCAGAACTCACCAGCTACAAGTGCATCTGCAGCTCATGCAGTTCCCTCTGCATTTCAAGGTGGGCAAAGCTGGAGAAGAGCCAGTGTCTTCATCTCCCCTCTAGAAAAGTGACAAGGATGATTTCAGTGGTGTGCACAGCTAATGAGAACTCTACCCCTGCCCAATGAATGGCTTTGGACAATCCAGAGGAATTATAATTCTAGGATATTTCTATAGATTTCTTGCTTTATTCAGACATCATATAATTAAATTGTTATTAGCAATTAGAGAAAAATATTTTCTTCTCCATTTCCTGTTGCATTTATCTTGCTTTTTGCCTTAATTATTGCACTCAATTAAGCACTGAACACAAGATATTATCCCAAAAAAACTTTGTAAGTTTTAATTTCACAACAAAACATCCAAGATAATGAGAAGTACTTTTCTCTGCCTTCAGAGGACACTGTAGAGGTATCTACACAAAAAGCCACAGAGCTACTCATGGCAAAGAGCAAAGAATCCTTGCACTGCACCTGAAAATGACAATCTGTGTGCCTTTTTCCACCTTCCTCCTTCCACACAAGCTACAAACAGATCATCTGCCTCTCTGGCCACAGCTCCTGAGGCTGTCTGACCTCCCTCTCTTGCTTTAAGAGGCTTTACAAGAAATAAACTCAAATAAAACATAGTTAGGGACACATTTGCTAAGCAACGGGTTAAACCCATTTAGAGATAAGCAAACTGGTTTGATCTCTGACAAGTTATTTGCTGTTAAGCTTAGTGATCCAGAAGGTATTGTCCATAAACTATTTTGCCACAATGCTCTTCAGCCAGCACAAACAGTTGGTATTCTTCCAGCTTTATGAACATATTTTGTCTAGCTGGAGAAGCCAGATTTTGTGACCTCACCATCTGCCATGACCCCCTGTTAGGTTCAAACAAAAGAACCTACACAGATGGCCTCAAAATGGAGATTCTCTTCATTCCCAAGTGCTGTTTGACAGCTTGCACCACAGAGAAACATAAAACTCAACACTCCTTTAGCTGGTTTCTACCCAAATGAAGCTGCATAAGCAGAGGTTTAGAGCCCAGAGCAGCTCAGACACAAAGATTGCTTTATTTGGACTAAGACTGTCCCTTCTTAATCTAAACCTTGGTTTATAATCCACTGCCATCATTTTACCTTTTGGTCAAATATCATGGAGTGCAGGGAGGCAAAGAGTCTGGCTCTGGAAGCTCACACTGCCTAACCATTCATGCCAATGACATTAAAAAGCCACTTTGGGCATTACATTAACAACAACAAAAAAAATCAGATAAGCTCTAGTTATTATTAACTATGAGAGTGATCTAAATTGTTATGGGGAAAAGTCTTCAAGGAATACAGAATAAATTATAGAGCTATTTAGTATACTGGAATGATTTTTAGCATCAAGGAGTGCTTTTTTCATTTACTTGATCAAGAGTATTGCAAAGTGAAAGTTAATCCGAGTAACTGGGTCAGCCAAGAGGAAAGAAAGTATTATCAGATTCAAGAAAAAGAAACCTGTAGAACACCATAATTTCCACTAGGAAATAGTTTCTACTCTTCACTTCCCTCTCCATAGCACTTTCAGCTATGGTACAAGGCTGATTTCAGAAGGGCACAGTAACAAAAAGATTCCTTATTAATCAGGACAAGGTCAGGTTTAATCCATTAATTTATTCACAGCATCTACATGGATCAGGCCACCTGTTACACATATGGTGCTGCATTGTGCCCCACTTTTCAGGGCAGTAGAATTTCAAAATTCTGGACTAATCAGAAAACCACCTGCTCCCAGGAGGGGTTTCCCTATCTTGTTCCTAAAAAACATTTCCATTTCCAACTCCTTTTTCAAACAACTGAGATTAGAAGGACCATCCTGAGTGAAAATATCTGTATTAGTCAGATTAATTTCTTGGTATCCCAAGAAACAGAAATACAACATTGTTATCAGGTTTATAATTTATATCACAGGTTTTGCATCCCTGTATGATTCCAGTGATTTCTCAGTTTATTTTTTCTTCCAGAGTCCTCTTCAGAGCTCTCAGTCCCAGTTTTACCCTGTTTATGTATAGAATAAATAACCTACAAACTGCAAATGACAGGAATACCTGTATCCATGTAACATCCAGCTTGTCACTGAACTTGAAAAGCCAACCAAGGGGTGTACTCAAGCTGCACACAGAGAATGGGAATAAATCACCAGCTTTACTTATCACACAGTAATTTCTGTTGTGAAAATAGTATTAGAAAGAAGCTCTCTTGACAGAGAGTCAACATCTTGGGTTTGTTCCAGTTCTGTGCAGAAAATGATGCAACCTATGAATCCAATCATGTAGTTTGGAGGAACCAGCTGACACCCAAGAAGTCAGAAGGAACAAAATGAGTGTGCACCTACAACTGACCAGGTTCCCCTAAACTGCTTCCATTGCCTAAAATGCTGATGTGTCATCAGGACAAGTTAACCAACACCTCCTGACAACGGCAGCAATTATGACTCAAGTTTACACGGTACAAAGAACCTGGAAACTCAGACAAAGCCTACCTGCAAGTTCAATTAACAGACTGAGCACGTAGCTATATAATTAGCAGCCTACATTGTGTGGTCAGAAGAAATGTCCTTTTAAGATCCTTGTGCAACATATATTCCAGCAGCAAATGAATGGGATCCCTTTCAGCACTCTGAGTTACTCCCACTGCTTGCTATATTTACTCACTGTAGTATGTATGATAACATGACCACTGCTGACAGAGGCTACTTGAGTACCTTGAATTCCAGGGATGAAAACAAGCCTGAGTGGATGCACAAGTGAGAAGAACACCCAACATGGGGAGAATCCAAAGCTGTCATCAGCTGTCCCCTGGACAGAAGCACCCAAGTGTCCACCCAAGTGAGCCCACACTCTGCTGCTTGCCCATCTAATTAATTCCCATCACCCTGCAACTAGATATTCCCTCTCCCAAGGGACTCAGTTTCCCACAACACTCTCACATCTGCCCAGGGTCATGCTAGTGCTACCAGCAGGCTACATGTCTAAGAATAGGAGCAGCACTCTGACTGAGTTGAAGACCAGTGAGGTAAAGCATGTCCCTTAGTGCTTCAATTAGGATGGTACATGTGGGATAATTCCCAAATACTTGAACCTTTGAAGGCTCTTCTAATTCCCCAAAGTTTGCTGTCATTCAAGACAAAGTATGTAGGGCTTGACATCATAAACAAGCAGAGCACTCGTGCAGCACTTAAAAAAGATATTTAGGTGCAGTTCTTTGAGGTAGATAATCTGTTCTATAAACTCACTTTATAATCTGCTAGGTTTCTAGCAGATGAACATTTGGGAGTCTGCTGCTTCAGTGGAAAGATGCAGGTACAAGCTCCTTTCTGAGTGAAGGGCACACTGCATTTACACATTTTCACCTGAAGAAATTTTATTTTAGCAATGGATTGACATTTGGTTTTGTGTGCACTGCTAACTTGAGAAAATTCAAGATCCACTTATCCTTAGCTGAACTGTCTGTAAATGACTAAGCACTGGTTGTAAAGAGTGTGGGGTGGGTGAGTTACTAACTCTGGTAGTTTTGTGGTGGTGCAGTGTGGGCATTCTGGGTGGGTGTGCATGGTAGGAGGAACCATCCCCCTGCACCCAGTGCTGTAATAAACCAATTTCAGCTTTCTCAAACACCATTTAGTCTAAAGAGACTGCTTTTTGGAAGAATCTTAACATCTCGTCAAATAAAGATGATTTTCAATATGTATTTTAATTAAGGATCACCAAGTTATATAGGGATAAAGAGCTTGATAATGGAAATAGTAATTACTTCCTACATTTTCCTTATGATTTGCTGAAAGCTTGTTCTAGTTTAAAGCTATTAGTAGCTCGTGCATGGACTGAAGATGACAGTATTTCCTGAATGGTAAAGGTTACAAAAACTTCTATATTTATCTGTAATTCAGTACAAAGACAAAAAAGGGATTTTTCTAGTGATGCACATGCTCTCAAATACTGATTACAGCACACAAAATCACCTAAAGGGTGCAACTCCATGCAACAAGTCACACTGAGGTAAGATTGTTTCCCTCATCACTGCTTTTTAATTTAATTTTTAAATTTTATCAGCTGTATGTGCAAAATTATTGATTTAAAAGCCAAGAAGTTTTAATGTATTTGCAACTCTGAATTTTAAATAAATTCATGCTGAAGATGATGACCATTGGAGTGCACATTTAAGAGAACAGAAATATATTTCCCAAGTCTCATGGTCAAGTTTATAATGAAGGAGAAAGCTCCCTGACAATAACTGGAGAGCTCATGCAAGGGAGGTTTTTGATCTCACTCTGGGGACAGAAGCTCACTTGCACTTGCAGTTCCTAATCTCATTTATAATTATTGGTCACATTACCACCATCATTTCTCTGACAGGTCAATTACAGTTATTCTGGTAATTGCAACTACTGCTCACATGGGAAAGGTTTAATACTTGGATGACTGTTATGGTTCACAGGAGACTTCTAATATGTTAATGCATTGGCATTCACAACCCTTAATAAGCAAATAATGATATATTTGCATTAAGACTTTAATTCCCTTAAATATCATTATATTAGCTGCTACCAAGCTGAGAAATTAATCTATACAACTTCACCAAGAGTTCACAGCCTTACAAGACAGCATGTGCTTGTACAACCTGCCAATTTCCATCTGAACACAATCTTTTTTCTTATTCCCAACAACAAAATACTCAATGAAAATGGACACTCATGCAGAACACATTTGCTAACACCTACCATAGGGAAATTAATTCCTGCCACTTAGAAAAGTCAACAAAAATGTCATGTTCAGGACACAGGCACTCCAGTCAGTGTTGGGAAACCATCAGCTCCCTGGGAAGCTGTCCAGGTCCCTCTGTAGAGCCTCCCTACCTCCAGCAGAGCAACACATCCCTAACCTGGTGCCCTCTACAAACACTGAATCACTCTCTGTATTCCACTAGCAATAGGATGTTCTAGAAAGCTCTGCTTTTGGTAGGGGTTCTACTAATGCATGTATTAGGATACATCAGTATACAAATGATTAGCATATTTATTAGCATATATTACTATATATAGTAGTGTTGCAAATAGAACCATCATTGGTATGCAGCTTGATTTGCTTAGGACTGATTTTGATGCCATTAGTATTGGGAAGTATAAAAGCAAATTAGTCTGTAAAGGCCTTTACTGGAAGCTGTCACCATATACATGGAGTCAAAGTAGCAAAAAAAGTGCCTTTAATTAAACTAGAAGAGTAAAATCCCTTAGTACTGCCTCACCTTCTACAATTCAAACAACAGGAGGGGAAAAAAAAAAATATTAACTGACTTAATTCCAGTATTGGATGATACAAAAAACACATCAAAAACACCAGGAATCTGCCCTAACACTATTAGTCTCTATCTCATCTTTACCTTTCTACAGTATTTCCTAGCATATATTTAATCAGATCCTACAACAGGCATTTTATGATCAGCTTTGACATACTGTGTTAGCAAACATAATATTTTATGGATAGTTTTCCACTGAATAGCTAAAATTTTATTATAAACCCATCTTATTCCAGTGGCTTCTTGGCTTTGCACACAAGAACTCCACAAGTGTATTTCCTTGCACTGGGCTAGACAGTTTATTTTCCCTATTTTAAGATTCACTGTTGATTCACTGGCCTGGAAGTGCCTTTGTGGAGAAGAAATTAATAACCATTTCCCCAAACAGAATGCAGAAGAAGCAAACCATTTCATAAACCATCACTTATTCATTTTGGAATACTATTTTAAGGTAGCACATCAGAAGAAATGCAACTCCAAGACTTGAATTAGACTATAGGCACAGTGAAGAGATCTGCAGCCTTAAACCAAATAACATCAGAAATTCTTGAAGAGGATGTAAAGTTGGAATTTTGGTTACTATATTTTTATATCCCTGTAACACTTTCAGCCAAAGCCACAGAAAGATCTTCACTGTATCCAAGCATTGTTAACATTTAAGTTTTCTTTCTTTTCTTTAGGACAAAATGAAATCATTTGACCTATTACTCTTTCCTCTTGTAGAGGCACTAGACTCACTTCCCAAATTTTCCAAGAAGAAGAATATGTCTTTTTTTCTCTCTCTTATGACCACTTCTCCTACAAGTTTTTAACACAAATGCATCCTTCCTCTTTCATGCTTCTTCAAAGGGCTGCAGTTAGCACCCTATGTGCTGTTTTGAACAGAACTGCCTGAAATTCAGTACTTCAGCACAATTATCCTGGAGTCCACACAGCGTTGGAGCTGGGAAATAGTCCTGGGTTTATTCTGGAACACTGGTCATCTGTCATCTTCACCCCATGTATAAAAAACATTCCTTTTTTTGTGATGATATCTAATAGAATAAACTAAATTACACTTAATTTGGGAAAAATAAAGAATTGGAAAAAAAATAATATTTATGCTAGCACAAAATTATTTTTTAAGCAAAGGTTACATCAAGCTGAGATCAACTACAAACAACATCACAAGAACTCAGATATCTGTTTTGCTGTTTTCTGTCAGCAGAATTAATGTGATAGGGATTGAAAAAAAGCTCCAAATAACCTGTTCAAAGTGTTTCTGAAGAGTCATGAAGCTAATGGAACTCACTCTCAAATTATGAAAATTAACAGTTTTGTTTTTTACACATGATGTTAAATCATACCAATTTAAACTGCTCATTTGCTCAGACAATGCAAAAATCCATAGAAAAAAAAAAAAAAAAAAGAAAACCCAAAGCTGAGCAGGAGCTCAGCACCCTGCCCTTTTCTCAATGAGGGAGCACCCTCTCAGATGCAATTTTCTTCCACGTTTCAAAGGGGTTTGCTTATTCCGTATTTTCCTCCCATTGTTTGTTTTTTTTTTCCATGCCGGAAGGCTGTAATTTCTATCTGGGTTCACCTCTGCCGTTCAACCCCTCACTGCTCCGAGCCAGGGAAGGCCTGGAACTCAAAGGGCGCAGGAAGAAACAGTCGATTAAGTTTCGCTGCGGTTGCTGTCGGACTAACCCTCTGCCGATAAAAATCTGAGAGTCAAAACAACCACCCTAGAGAGTTCAATGTATACTTCGCACGGCCACCAGAGTCGCTGGTCCCTTTCTGAGCCTTAACTCCCCAAGACCGGGGCCGCTCACGCCTCCTACCCCACCGCGGGAGGCAGCCGGGGCCGGCCCAGGCCCGGGCCCGCCGCTCTCGGCGCCACTCGCCCCACAATGGAGGGGAGAGCGCTCAGGGCGCCTATCAAGACCCAGCCGGGTTCGCCGCCGCCCCGCGGCCGCCCGCAGGTGGCTGGCACCGCCTCGTCCCCCTCCCGAGGCGCCCCCCGCCGCCCCACCCCCCGGCGTGATGCGCGGCGAGGGCAAAGGGGGTGACGACGGCACCGAGCGGCCAGGCGAAGCTAAGGGCGCGGGGGCCGTTGAATGCCGCTGGATGAGGGAAGCGGCGATCTCGACCCGTCGGGAAGAACGGCAACACCCCCTCCACTACCCCCCACCCCTCACCCGGCTCCCCACCCCTCACCCGGCTCCCCACTCACCCGCAGGCAACGGAACGCTCGGCGGCCGGGCCTAGAGACCGTGCGCTGAGGCGAGGAGAGGGCGGCGGGGAAGCAGCGGCCGCTCCGCCCGGCCCCGCGCGCCGACGACGCCCCTCAGCCGCTGGCTCGCGCCGAGGCCCCGGAGNCCGCTCGCCGCCTCTCTCCGCCGCGGCCGCGCCGAGCTCTGCCCCGGCTCCTTCTCCCCCGCACAAGCTTGGCGGCGTCTGGCCGCCGCATGCGCCCATTGGCCGCCGCGCCGCGTGAGGGCCCGCGCCGCCCCTGCGCGATTGGTTATGGCCGGTGTGTGTACACACGGCAGCCGCCAATCCCCGGGGCCAGGGCGGTGCGGGGAGGAAAGGCGGGGTTGGCCGGGGCCGACCCCGCGCCGCCGACTCCCCGTTGCGGGGTCGGGGTTGTTCGCGACGCTCTGGCCGCTCGGTGGGAGCGGAGAGCGGGGCCGATCCTCTCGGCGGGGTCCGCGCTCGCTGGCGGCTCCGGGCGGCCGCACACCTGCCCTGGCCGGCGCCCGGGCGCAGCCCCTGCCGAGGCGCGGCGGTGGCTGGAGGGTTGTATTTATATCCTTGGAGCGGCGCCGCAGCGTCTGCAGCCGTAGGCCGCGCTGGGCTCCGTTCCGCTTATCTGAGAGGACCTGGCGTGGCGGTGTCCCAGGGAGAGGCCGCTGAGCCCGGCGGCGGGTGGGGTTGTGGCAGGTGAAGGAACGTCCCTCCCCGGCTGCAGAAGCGAAGCGAGGAGCTTGCGGGATGGATTCGCTAAAGCTCGGGCGTGGTTTCCTTTTCTTTAACGTGCCCTCGCAACAGATCCGTAACCTGTTTTTTGTTTTGCTTTCCCTGTGAAACAAAGGAGAGGTTGGCAAACAAAGAGGCGATGGTGAGCGCTCCCCCCTCAGCGCTGCCCCGCAGCCGCGCTGGGAACAGCGGGGGGGACTGGATGCAGCCCCAGAAAGGGGCTCTGAGCTCTATTAAAGCTGTCACAGTTACTTGCTTTCACCATTTCCCTGTAAAACTGATTTCAGCTAAGCAGGGTTAAGTATTCTTACCGAGATGATGAATCCAAAACGCTCCTGGAAGTTAAATACATTGGCACTAGTTCCATTCGAAGCAGGGATGCAGGGTTTTTTAGTTTCTCCTGTACACAGTTATTGACACAGCCAAGGTGTGCAGTAACCCCTTTAGAATTTCTAGAACAGAAATTCACTTTAATAACAACTGAGCTAAACAAGGTTTATGTGGATGCAGAAACTGTTTTAGAAACCTCTAGACCATCCACAGAGTGAACCAAACATGTTAAACTTGGGTTTTTTCTTGCTTTAAAGACAATAAATGCTTTAGAAAGACATATTTGATCCTATCCTCTTAAGTGAAGAAATGTCTTAAAACAACAGGTGTTCAGATCTTGAAGGACTAAGTGTGTGCCCAGGAATTTGCCTACTTGGTGGTTTTAGTTTCTTTTCTCATCTCATCCTATACAAGGTACTATCATCACAACAATGCCACAAGACCTGTATCAATATTTGCAGTCAGGCAAGATACCTGCACAAAAGCATTAAAAAAAACAACCAGCCAAACAAAAAAAGCCCTGAGTGTTTTGTATTCTCTTGTAGACAGCTCTAACAGGTACAGTCACAACAGGTAACCCAAAGGCATCTGAAACACACCATGCTCTGACAGAAGCACAGGAGCCACCTGCTGCCTTCAAAAAGGAAGCAAAACCAAATGCAAAAGCAGGTTGCCTGGTTTATTGCACTATCCAGTAAGTAACCTGAGCTAAGCAAATACTTCACCTCAAACCCGGCCTCAGTAAAGACACTGAAGCTTCAAATATATTTTTAGTTCACTGGTTTGGTTTTTTTTGCCAGAAACACCAATGAGCTGAAGTCAAATACTGGGATTTTGAACATGAAAATAGGCATTTTAACCACTAAGAAAAGGAAAGAGGAGTCACTGCTGCAGTTTGCATTTGCTTTCACAGCAAGCTGCAGCAGGACTATATATACACCCTACAGAGTTTGAAGCTGATGAAACACTGATCAGCTTGCCTGAGGGCAAACATGCTGCTGCTCTAACCTTCTAAACCTATAGAGTATTTCAGAACTTGCACCAATCCCAGACTTCATTCTAGAATGAGGGCTGCATTGAAAAACAGCTTGGGATTGTTGGTTTTAGACAAGGGTGGGTTTAGTAGCTACAATTAAACCTGCACTGCAGGACACAGGGAGAAACTGTCAGTGCTGTCCCAACCTTAGAAAAACATTTTGTTCCCTCTGGCTGCCCAGATTCCTTTCAGATCCCCTCCCTCTTCCCCTTGCACAACACATCACTTTGGAACCTTTGCTAGTTTCCTTGCTCCCATTCCCTACAAAACCTTAGGTGCTGGAGCAGAGCACTACCATACCCCCTGACTCCAGCACTGTCACCCTGACCTGTTTCAAGAGGGAATTAATTTTACACAAATTATAGGAGAGAAGAAAACACTGCTGGAAAGAGTACTCAAAAATCTTGGCAAAGGTTGTTACTGTGAGATTTTAAACATAACTGGCTTGATTCTTTTCTTAGTTATGTAAGAAAATAGATTAAAATACTGAGCAGACATCCTATTTTCTCTGCCCTTACCTTTACTATCTAACTCTGCTGACAGCAAGTGTAAAATTGCAGGTACTTTTCAAACTGATGAAAACCACCCCGGAGGCAAAAATCTAAGTAAAAAAGGCAGCAGTAAAAGCTGCCATATTTTAAATACAAATTAGTATGAGTAAGGTTCTACAAATGGTCTTATTGCCTTTCTGAGTAGCAAAAGCTGGGACAGCAGAGCAGCTATAAAGTGTATCTGATTGCTTAAAGCTCATTTCAAAGCCATTATCAATCAACAGGTAACACTTTAAGGTATGAGCACAAAAAAAAATACAGAAAAGCTATTTTTTTCTTGTAACATAAGCAAAAGAAGCTTAGTGATCAGTGATTAAATTTCTTCCAGATGTCTGTTATCTGTTTAGTCTCTGGCAACTACACTGTGGGCGAGACTCTCACCTCCAAAGGCTATTCCATCATTGGAGACTTAAAGACACCTCATTTGTTCTATTAAGAGAACTTAAGTCAAGGAGCCTTCATCAAGAGGGTAACAGGTGGATGTTATCCCCTGGCAGACTTTGATTAAACTTAACTCCTTCAGTGAGAACAAATTGTAGAACACCCGTGATTGAGACAAAACCTCTTGGTCCAAACACCAGGCACAAACCTTTTCTGTTTGGCCAGTTAAAACCTCCCAACCCAAAAGCATTTCTGTAGCAGTGAGGTTGAGATGATAGACATCACAAACAGAAGATGGGTGTTGAAGCAAAGCAAGAGATCCAAATACTCTGTTGGGTTCTTACCTTAGAGCAGGAAGAGCAGAGGGAACCTCATCAATGGACTTCAATTATTAGTCTTGGCACCTGGATAGACTTTTTTTTTTTAAAAATAAAATATATATAGTTCTCAACCATCTAGATTGTTGTATTGGGTCCAACTGAGCTGGAATTCCCCACAGTAGCCCTCCCAGTGCTGTGCTGTGCACTGGGAGCTGGAAAGGTGCTGGGAACAGCCCCATGTTGTGGCTGCTGCTGGGCAGGGCTCACACAGCACCAGGGCTGTTTGCCCAACATTCCAACTCCTGGTAGATGGCTATGGAAGAAACCTAGGGAATGGTGTATGATTTGACCAACCATGTTTCAGCATAAGAGAGTGATAGATCTTCAGCCCTCTTCAACAGTGTTAAATCTAGAAATATTTCTTGTCTCCAGTGTCAGTGCAACATAATCACCCACAGCTTGACTTGGTATTATTCTGAAATGAAAATGTTTAATAATTTTCCTTTTTTGAAACTGATCTACACATACTCCTGAGAAAATTTATTATAAGTTAAGATCAGTGATGAACAAATACATAAGGATAATTAACTATACATTTAATTATCATTTGTTTAAAAATATAAAAGTAATTCTTAACTTCAAAACCAGATTTTTATCCCCCTTTTAGCTATTAATAAGATTTAATCTTGAGTTTGAAAATACAAGTGTTACAGATTTTTACATGTTAGATAGCATACTTTTAACTACTTTTAATGTATCTGTATTAGCCAATTTGGTCTTTATAAAATAAAAAACAAAGATAGCTGCTAGCTAGATAGGAACCATCAGCTACAAAAATCCTGGATTTTTTGTTTAATGGAGTACTGAAAGCCTATTTCCTTTTGTATTTCATCATAAAGTAGTGCACAAAAATGGCATCAGAGAGCTGGGTCAAATCCCTCCTTAGAAAGTCAACCAGAAGTTAGTAACAGGCTACTAATAAAAAAAAAAAATACATCTTTGCATACAATAAAGTTCATTAGAACTCATCCTCCAGCAATCATTTTACATGTCCTATAAATGCCATGGGGAGTGTAGGTGCCTTTTACCCTTCTTTGATAGAAACACAGCAAGCATTTAAAGATCTGAAAGGAGGCAAGTTCCTCAGGAGAAAACCCATCACAGGAAAACACCTCCCCATGTCTCCATGGCAGGATTCAAGCTGGGCTGCCCAAAGGAGGGCACTGAAGGGACACAACCACTGCAGCTCTCACTGGGATGATATGATGGTTCATTATGGGGTGGTCAGTAATCTAGCAGCAGGGGGGGGTTGACTGAAGTACCTTACATACTATCAGAAATTTCAGTTATGGTTTTTACCGTCCTGTTAATGCCAAGATTTTATATATATGAGCTAAACCAATTCTTCCATAATAAAAATTCTGATTTCTACCAGTGCAGGGACCTTTTCATTGCTTGTAGCCAGGTGTCCATTGCAGGTTTGTATTCCTCAGAGTCCTTCTGGGGCTCAAAAACTGCTTCTATTCTCCTTAGCTTTTTCAGTTGTTCTTTGTCAGTCCAAAATCCTATAAACAGAAAGTTCATTCTCAAGCTCAACTGCAACTATGTTATTTTTGAGCTGTTTTAATTTATTTCCAAGAGATCCAAAGCAGAAACCCAGTAAGAAATCATGACAGCTTTTCTTTACTCAACCAACAACTTTCTCAGAGGGAAGCATATTTTGAACGTTGTGAAAGCTCCTTTCCAACAGCATCCATTTGTTTGGAATCTTGACAACAGCACATCTGCTGAACTGGGACAGTTTCCAAGGAACAAGCTTTGGTACACTGAAGTTTCCTCTGGTCTCACCCACAGAGTGCTTTTGGCTGCAGGTCCCTCTCAGGGAAGAGGGGCCACAGAAACCAAGACTTAGCACTAGTTGCTTTCCTACTGTCATGAAAATGGTGTAAATGGCAGCTGGTGTCATGTATTCAGGATTAATTTATGTTAATGAATTACTGCCAGTCAAGGACTGCAGCTTTCTTAAGGTTTTAATTGCTAAGTCTTACCTGAGTATATGGTTTTTATCTTGGAGTTGTGTTATTTACATATCAAAGCAATGTAATTAAGCTAATGGAAGTGTATTTTTTAGGTGTGCATTAAGCAAAATCACAGACAGGTTGGAGTTTTAAGTCTGGTTAATTAACTAAAAATAATTCTGCATGAGTAGAACTACTTTTTTCCCCCCACACACACTTATTTTGTATTTCCTTGTCACCTGACATCAGTGCTCAGTGCCAGCATGGGAAGGGATGCAGTGTCCAGGACAAGAGGGAGGCAGCAGATAGGGGTTCACCTCCTCCTTCTGCAGTAGGATATCCTTCTAAATGTAAATGCATCTCACCAATATACAAGCAGATACTTTCCACACTTAACTCAGTCAACTCAGTCACTAAACAAGCTTACAACTGCTCAGCAAGCTTGGACTGTGTGTCAGGAAGGCAAAGAAGGTCTTTGATTTGGTTCTTGTACAATGTTAGCATCTGGTTCTTTGGTCCATCAAATACAAACACATGAGTTCTTTGCATAGTGCTTTAGTAACACAAACACTACTTACCTTAGATTGCCACAGAATGGCTGTAGTAACCCTTTGGGGAGTTTTAACACTTACTCAGTTATGCCCTGTTTTTGTCTCATTGTTTTTCCCCTCTGTATTTACAAATATGCATTATACAGACATAAACACAACCCCCTTACATGTATACATACCTGAAGCAAGGCCTGCTAGAAAAGCTGCACCAAGACTAGACATGTCTGCATTTGCAGGTTTTTCTATTTCCTTATTAATTAAATCTGAAGTCATCTGCATGACAAAACTGTTATTACTGACACCTCCATCAGCTCTGTAGGAGAAGGGAAGAAGAAGTTCAAAAGATGCATTTAGTTCAAATGCTTATTGCCAACGTTTCAGAAAAGAAAAGATTGTTAATCATGCACAAGTAAGCACTCTTGCAATCTTAGAATTGTCATAGATTGGTTTGTTATGTGGTTGGACTCCAATACCAGACAGGTATGGAGCTGTTCTGTCAGTCATAGTGCAGTGAGGACATCTGCTGTTTATTACTAGGTAATAAAACTTCACAGTTGCTTAGAAATCTTCAGTTCCAATATGCCAACTGAAATCTTCTATCCAACATGATGCCTCAGAAAACTTTCATAGAAATGTTTTGTCTGTCTCTGAAAGTAAAAAAAAAAATCAGGTGAGGCTGCCTGACTGGGAGTGTTACAGGGTTCTGCTTGTTTGCACTTAAGAGTTAAGCAGGGTTACACCATGGAATAAAAACCTTTAACTGGCAAAGTCACTTTCTTAATGCAAGGGACTCCTTCTGTAAAAATAAGACAGTTATTTCAAATTACAAGGGGAAAAAAAAAAGAAGGAAGGTTTCAAACACCTAGTTTTAGAATAGCTTAAAAAAAAAAGAAAAAAAGAAAGGAATGAGCATAATTATGGGATAAAAAACAACAAAAAAAATCACAGTTTTTTTTTCCCCAAGACATTGTGGAAAGCATATTCCAGAGATTACAATTACCTCACAAAATGTGACTTGCTTCTTCAAAGATTTAAGGAAACCCAATATCTAAACAACTGAATTCTAAAAATACTCTCCCTTTCTCTCTCCCACAAATAGATCTATTTCTTAACTGATGTCTTCAAAAAATAGTCTGTAAAAGACCCAACACAAAACAATTCAGGATGAAAGAATGATGATAAAGGGTGGAGAATGCCCTTTGTGGTTGGCACTGCTAAATGCACTCTAGTCTTACCTGAAAACATTAATTTGCCTGTTTTCTTTTGAAATAATTACAGCAATTCATTACTCACCTACTGACAATCAACCTTCTGTCAGTACACTTAAGTTACATTAACATTTGACTTGGTAATCATCTAGTTCTTATCAGCAGAATTTTTACAGCAAGATAAAAAGCATAATAAAGTTCCCACCTATTTAAATTTAACTCACACATCATCACATTTTCCAGTTAATGGAACTTACCGGATAGTTTGGAGAGGAATGTGGATCTTCTTCACAATGATATCATAAAGCTGTTTGTTTCTTGAAAAAAATATGTAGTTGAATTAAGCATTATGTATTCCACAAAGTGTTTCTAGCATCTACACAGTCAGAAAATAAAATACAAGGCAAAAAAAAAATGCCTCAGTTGTGTCAGAACTGCTGCAACAGCCAACAAGTTTCTAGAATGCATGAATTAAAAAGACAACAACAATAAAAAGACTGAAAGTGGTCTTTTATATATCATTATACATCATTACACAGGCACAAGTATGGAGAAATCATGGACCATGATAAGCAGAAGGTCCATATTTTCTCCACCTGAAATTCTTTATAGGTTTCTATGGACAATATGCAATGGTTGATACAAGGTGAGAGCCCTGGAGAAGAGAAGATTGAGAGGGGATCTTAGGTTTAAATTATCTGCAGGGTGGGTGTCAAGTAGAAGGGGCCAGGCTCTGTTCAGTGGTGCCCTGGGATATAAGATACAATGGTGACAAGCTGGAGCACAGGGAGTTCCACCTCAACATGGGGAAAAACTTTACTGTGAGGGTGGAACAGGCTGTCCAGAGAGGTTGTGGAGTCTCCTTCTCTGGAGATTTTCCAAACCCACTTGGATCTGTTCCTGTGTGACCTGCTTTGGCAGGAGGGTTGGACTCAGTGATCTCCAGTGGTTCCTTCCAACCCCTCCCATTCTATGGTTCTGTGATTCCTTGAAGTGGTTTAGAGTAAGGAAAGCAGGGTGATAATCAGTTTATCCAGCTGTTCCTTAAAAGTGTTGTGTTTTAAGGGTGAACAGACTGAGTTGGGGGCACAGGAGGTAACCCCCAGACCCTGAGGGGTCAAAGGGCAGCTGTTATTCCCTCCCCTTCCCTGCCACACTCCATGGAACAAGGAGACAGGAGGGTCAGGGAGGTTCTTCCTTCCCAGGCTCTGGGAGCTGTGATGGCATCTCAGCAGGCTGGGCCTGACTCCATGTGATCCATCACCATCCAGGGTGGGGTTTGTGTAGAGTTCTGGATCCTGCTTCCATTAATACCCCCCCCTTTTCAAGACCTGTGCTCTGCAGGATTCACTGCATCTTACAGTGCAGAAAAAAAATAAAAGTATTAGAAACCAGCAACTCAGAATGTTGCTTCTCTCCAGTTATCCTTTTGGCCTCTTTGCAGGTGGTTACCCCTGTAACTATTAACTATACACGTGGGGGTTTTTGTAAGGTGTTAATGCAAAAGAAGGAAGCAGCTGTCAGTGTCACAGCAATGGATGACTATGATTTATACTTTACAAACTGCAGAAGTCTGGGTGTCCATTTAACACTGATTTTGCTGATCACAATAAATGCAAATGTATGAAAATATAAGCAAGAGAACTAATCAAACTGTACCTGAAAGCTACAGACTCCAGTATAGCTCGTACAAGGTGGTTTCTGGTAGTGGAAGGTTTCAGCCCCATGAAAGAGGCACATAAATATGGGTCATTCACAGAAACCTGCAGAAAAAAAAAAGATTTCCCCATGAGTTCTGTGAATTGTTATCTGTAGGCTTTTGAGAAAGGAGTCAAATAGTAAGAAAAAAAATAACTTACGACAATTACAGGCAGCAGTGAAAGAAGAAAATTGAAAACAATATGTAAGAGGTACATAGTGTTATTTAGCTAACTCAGTGAACAGTCTGAAATTGCTTCTTTCAACAGCAAAAGGCTTCAGTGACTGCTTCCAACTCTCACATACTAAATAACACTGATCTATAGGACTTCTCTTGAAAATAAATACTCAGTACACCTCAAGTGCTTAGGACAGGACACACCAATATTACTCTTCTCTAGCAAGATTTCACTTTTTTTGTTGTTTTTTTATTAAACAGACCTGAACTGCTGAAAGAAAGCTGGGTTGTCTTTTCAAATTAACACTGCAAAGGATTCAATACTTTGTGATTAGTTTACACTACCACCTGTTTTCAGTCACTCTGATGGAGTTAAGTAAAATTCTGATGGTCACCAAGTTGTCCTTTTTTTTTCCAGAATTAGAGGATCAATTGAGGAGTCTCCTCTCCACTCCCCTAATGAATTTCATCACAAAATAAGTTTCCTCATCTATACCTGGTCTGTGACAATTCCTTTCACTATAGGCAGCAATTATACCATCATTTCCAGTTGCATTGTGCTAAATATCAATTATGACATTTACCAGAAGTTCAAATTTCACACTTTATAAATATGTATATATTTTATAAGCAAGTTAAGAAAATGCTACCATATGTCAAAGAAAGATTCAAACATCATGCATGGATAGGTACACAAAGCCAAAAGGAAAACTGGCATTTTGTAGAAGTTCCTAAATTGAAGAAAATTCTGCACTGAAATAAAATAATTGTTTTTTTAAATAACTTTTTTTCCACCCATACTCATACATAGAATGGTAACACTTGTCCAGCCCAGGAGCAGAACAGGATTCATGGTTTCCAGGTTCACAGATTTTCATATAAAGGAGAAGAAACTTTAAAACACAGACTCATATTCTACATAAGGGGGAGTACCTTGAATGAATCAATCATTACCAAACCAACCAACAGCAGTGCATAGAAATGCAAACACCTCAAGAGTGCTAAGATTTTGTTGTTACTATTAACCACAGCAAATTAAGCCTGGAAACCCCTGTTTCTAGCAGAATGAGTAAAGGGAAAAATGACTAATGCACATATTCACTGCATTTCAAATGCACTTTCACAATGATGCTCCTCTCAGTGTGCTGCAGCACAGCAGAAGCCAGTAAGAAACTTGTTCTTACTACCTAAATATGGGTGAGTAGAGAAACATTTTACTCTGTGTAGAGCTTCCAAAAACCCTCTCTAAGCACTATCATTTCCATGCCTAAGAACCATCCCAATAGAATCTATTTGTGATAGCATCTAGCCAGTGAAGCTGCAGACACAGAAGTGTTTGTGCCCTTCTCCAGATCACTTAACCCACTTAGTTTCTAGAGATTCCACTGCTGTGAACCCAAGCATGGTTCACTGGAAAAAGCAGGGTTTTTAAAAGGCAGAGAAATCCACATTGGTGGATATCTAGTGGTTACTAGATGTCACAGTTCAAGGAATTCCATTCAGTTTTCTAAATACGGCTTCTAAATTTGGACTGGGAAAATCAGAATTTGGGAAAAAGAGACTGAATCACTGTTTTCCATGAAATAGAAATTATGATTAACCCAGCTAACTGGGCTTCCTTCTGGAGACAGTGTCAAGAAAGGGGGAGAAAAACTAACAATGCAATGAAAACACTGAATAAACAAACAAACAGACAAAAAGTTTGATCAACATCTCTAGTCCCTGAATAATAACAGAATTCAAGGTTCAAAAAAGATTCAGACTAAACATTTTTCTACCTGCAAACAATGGGATTTGGCACAGCTGAACACCTACCATAAATCACAGAATGATTTGGGTTGGAAGGGACCTTTAAAGGTCATCCAGTCCCCCCTGAGGTTGCCCTGGGACAGAAATACAGCTCGTTTAGTGCACTGAGAAAGGGTGAGATAGTGTCAACCATGGGATCCTTGGGCTATCTCAGGGCTGGAGACCTGCTGAGCATGGCTGGAAGGAGTTCTGTGAAGATAAGACTGCCCTGTTTTGGCTAAACCAACAGGTGAAAACAAATCTTGAAGGCCAGTGTCTGAGTGAAGACCTTTACTTAATTAATGGCAAAATTAATATTCAAGTTTATGCCACTGAATATAATAATGAGCCTAAGGGAGTACATGCTACACAGAAATGACTGTCCCCATCTCTCTTATAGACCCTCTTGAAATAATGAAAGGTTGCAATAAGGTCTCCCTGGAGCCTTCTCTTCAGGCTGAACAACCCCAACTCTCTCAGCTTTTTGTCACAGGAGAGCTGCTCCAGTCTCTGAGCAGTTTTGTGGCTCTCTGGACCTGCTCCATCAGCTCCATGTCATTCCTGTGCTGAGGACTCCAGAGCTGGATGCAATACTCCAGGTGAGGTCTCAGAGAGTGGAGTAGAGCAGCAGAATCATCTCCTTCACCCTTCTGGCCATGCTCTGCTCAATGCAGCCCAGGATGCAAAGCCTTCTGGGCTGCAAGCACACACTTGTGTCCAGCTTTTCATCCACCAGTATCCCCAACTCCTTCCCCACAGGGCTGCCTCTCATTCCCATCATTCCCCAGCTTATTCATAGGCCAGTTATTCATACACTAGATAGAAGCAAATTAGTATAATCAAGCACTATACCCCTAAAAATAACCTCAGTGAGTAGGGAGACTGTTTGAAAGTAGCTAGGTGTACCCACAGAAGAAATTGAATTATTCTTCATCATGTTCTGTTAAGATACAGGACTTACACAAAAGTAAGGTTAAAAAATGTTATTTTTTTTTTTTTAGAAAAAATACTAGTCCTGGCAATGATCCAACTCAATATGGTAGACCAGTAAGAAAAACAACAAAAAAAGAACTTTACCACACTCAATTTGATCATTCCAAGGAGAAGTGGCTAAATATTACTATCCTTACTTTTTGTAACACCAGGACATCTTGAAAAGAAGCAGAATAAAACAAATTATTTTGGAATAGTGCTATAGAATATTGTCTCAATGAAAGCTCTACATGAGGCTGAAAAGCTTTAGGATTAGTGTCTCTCAAGCACTGCTGGAGTTACTGTGGGCCAGTCATTTAGTTTATCTGTCCCCTGGGCATCCACCTGCAAAATTGAACTAATTTTCCAATTTTGGAGGGTTTTTCTCAGGTGGGTGTGGGGTCTAAGCATTCTGATCTGATCATGATCTTCATACATTGTGGTGAGGGACAGACAATAAGAACCCAAGTAGTTCAGAAGAAATTCTGTAATTACAATGTAAACAGTTATGTTTAAACATGTAAACTTAAACTTTTAACTGGGTTATAAAAGTCTATATTCTCAATTATATTAATAATAATAGTTTTACCTGAAAATCTGGAACAAAACAAACGCCTTGAGAATCAACAATACTCTGTGCCATTTTTGCTGTTTCATCTACATTGGTGAAAAGATCTGTAAAGATGCATAAGTCACATGCTTTTATTATTTACTTCCACTTCTTCATTTATTACCAAGAGACAAAAAGCTAGAGTTTGACTATTTTCTCTTGTAAGGTTCAAATATTACATGTTTCTAAAGGAAATTATCACTTCTCCTCTGTATTTCATGTCCATCAGACACCAAACTGATTCAGATGAGGACTAAACTCAAAAGGATGCTCTCATGTGTGATGCCCTTTAATCTTCACCAGCCATAAGAGGTCATTAACTTCCCAAGTAGACATCAGGGGGAATGGAGAATGTTAATAGTGGCACCCTAAGTTTGCTAAAACCCTTGATTTGCAAAACATAAACCATGTTTTCCCCCCCCAAGAGATACTGTTATTGTCAGCCCAAGCACCAAATGATTACAGAGAAAGTGATATCCATCCATCATCATTTATCAGTATCCTTCATATTTTTACAACTGACTGACACATAAATAATGTAGGTCCTGATATCATCTCTTTCATGGACACTGCTTTTATTCTCAATCTAGCCAGGTTTCTGTCACAACTCTGTAAACATCCCTCTTTGGCTTGTTCTTCAGCATGCCTATTTTTTAATCTTCCTCTAAAACTTGCCCAGTTTTTGCCTGTGGTTAACAACTGTAGGTCACATCCATTTCAGTACCAGCCAGGAAAAAGAATCACAAGTATGGATAAGTTCCATAAATATAAGAATCTGCTGTAAGTATGGAATTGGAAGGAGAAAACATATATATATGTACCACTTACACCTGCAGTACTGAATTGCACTGAATAATTTACTCAAAAGACTCAGTCAAATGTAGAATGATGAAGAGCTAAGGACCAATCTGAGTCATACTCTACACCTCAGGAAATCCTACCCAAATAACCCAAAGTTTGAGACACTCATTCCTTTTCTGCATCCTAGTAAAGGTGTACTACATTTCTAAGTAAACCAGAGTTAATTAGGACACTCAGAACAGTTGTGCTATAAACAATCAGTGGTTTTGAACATCATCTCCTAGAGAGTTAGTGTTTTTCTCAGTCATTTATTAACTTCATTAATCTTTTCATTACACAACAGTCACAGCTAAAAGTCACATTATTCTATGTGAAACAACATACACAAGACTGTTAATTGAGAAACTCAAGTTATTAATGTTATTTTCACATAAACTTGTTATTGATACTGAGATCTACAGCTAGAGATCCCTTAAAAGCATTCCAGCAAGTGTTTGTAGAATGCTGTACTTTGGTGTAATTGGTGGTTAATTTCTCTGCTTCTCCTCAACTACAAATTCAAGTCCAAATACCCTAAACCTGCACATATGTAACTTTAGACAGGTCTCCTTTACACCATTTCTATTGAAGTCTGGGTATCAGGTTAAAAAAAAAAAGAGAGAGAAGGCATCAGGAGACTCAAAAGAAAGCAAGGAGTAAAATGTTTCAGGAAAATAAAAGCCTAAATAGGTCTGAGGGTCTGAAAGGCAGAGTGAAGTGTAAATCAAACTCCTTGCAGTAACCACCCACAGCAGAGAACCTGACACTGAGACTGTCCAAAACATGTAGGCTAGTTCAATTATGAAAAATAAAACCAAGCCCAGCAACTCACTATAACCCCATATACCACTTTCTTAAGTAGCAATATATTTAGAAGGAACTACTCACTTATATCCTGAGCCCATTTTATGGCAGTGCCAATGTATGACATACAGCCTTCAGTCAGGTAAACAACTTCTTCTCCAATCTTCCAACCAATCAGTGGATACAGACCTTAGTTATTGTCCATGAAACAAAACAAAACACCAAGTGAAATTAAATACTAAGGGATTTTTTTCTAGTTGTTTTAAATTAATCTAATTTTCCCCAGCATTTTATAAAAAGTCAGAATTTATTTGCCCAAAATATAAAATATGAAGGCTGGGCAAGCACAAACACAAGAGCAGACACACAAAAAAAGCAACACCAACTTACAACACAGATCTTATTCATAGCAGAGGATAAATTATTCCTTTTTCAGTATGAAATATCTCCTCACATATAAAGCAAAGAAATTACATAATTAGCCCAGCCTTGTCCCCAGCAAAGGCTGCTGCTGGTTCACTACAGCATTTCACCCAGATGTTTACCTAATATAAAAAAACAAAGGAAACACTCAAACTCATGAAAAATATTTGGTGCCATACTTGATCCAGAACCATTTCTGTGGTTTCCATAATGGGATTTGCAGGAAGTTATGATTTCAACCAAATAATTTTGGTCTTGTAGTGACTCAAAAAAATAATTCAATTTATTTTAATTATTTTTTTTCTTTTCTCTCAGAAGGCAGAAATCCATAGTGCAAGTACTATTAAGCTTATTGGAAAACTCAGTACATCACCTTTCAAAGAGCTGTCTGATTGAAGGTACTATT
>VYZU01038782.1:26167-42008 GCA_013401355.1 Ceyx cyanopectus
AATAGAAATAAGCAAACAATGATGAGAATAAACCTGACTGTTCTCCCCTTGCTTCCCCATAAATAAGTTGAAACTTTAACGTAGACAAGAGAGACATACTACTTAAAACAGTCACTAGGAACATAAAAATGTTCTTCTTTCAAGGGAAAAAGGAAAAAAAAAGAAAAAAAAGAGGGATTCAAGGAGCAGACATCATTTCTAGTGATGTTACTTGCATTCTCTTCTTGAGAGGTTTAGGATAACCAAGATGTACATTTATACTAAAATAAAGTTTTCTGTTCTGAAAACTCCCAAGCTGTTTTTCTACAGCTCAAGACAGAAGGAAAAGCATAGCCCCATTTTATCCATTTTGGTACCCTTGTCAGGAATCACTCTAAAGACAATTATTTCACTGCCATACCTCTCTGTGATGCAAAGAGCTGCTCTCCAGTATTCACATTCCAGAAACCACCAGTTCCCATTGTCAGTTTGACATCTCCTGGGTGAAAGCAGCACTCTCCAAACATAGCTGACTGCTGATCAGCTACCTGCCATACCAACAGAACCAAGCCAAGTTAGCTACCAACCACCAACCCACAATGCTGCTAGATTGCAACACCTCAGAGTTGTAAACACAAATAACCATTCAGAAGGGATTGGAGGATTAAGAGAGGATTTATCTACAATGTCTGAAGTATCAGCAAGGATTTCCCACAGTCTGATTTACCACTAGAATCAAATCACACCAGGTTAGGACACTGTGAACACCTGTAGTGTTGCTTGGGAAGTAAAAAAAATCTCATAGAAACAAAAAACATATTTTATATTTTCATATTTGTCAAGAATGAACATGGGATTTGCAATCCCAGGGAGCAGAACCAAGTAGCTTGGCTTGAATTCCTCTTCCCCCAGACAGAAAGTTGGAAGTTTTGAAGTCTCACCTTCCCTTTTCCCTGCTACCCTTCCTGTACCAAGTCATTCCATGCTCAATTTTTCAACAATGATGATAGTTATTAAATGTATTTACTTATGTTCCTTTGTGAAACAGTAAGTTTACAGATAAATTGAGTCTACAGTTCTTTAAAAATAGAAGCCCATGTTAGCAAGGTGGAATTTTTTTTCAATTCAAGAAGATTTTTCTACGAGTCATCACATTACAAAAATAATGGGTTTTTTTAATCCAAATCCTAACTACTTGGGCTAGATCATATTAGCTGTCATTTGTTTTTAGGGAAAAAAAAATAATAAAAGGTGCCACAAGTGGATCTAATAACAAATAATCTTACATCTCTTATGTTTCTTAATACTCATCTCTTCTATTCCTTAATACTCTTATATTTCTTACTAGTTCAAGCCAGAAAGGACCCTGTTGCACAACTTTACACAGAACAATTGACTTCAAGGCACTGAGCCATGAGCAGAGCTTAGTGCAGAACCCAGCTCTGTTAAGTGCCTAATCATTGGGTCATTTCACCTTCTTGGACCTCTACCTCTAAAAATCCCTTCTTATTCCTCTTTCCTCCTTTCCCCCTAAGGTTGTAAACAAGTTTTTCTAGGAAAAAAAAAATAAAATCAACAAATTCTACTGTAGTTAAGTCATGGAGAAGCAATAGAGGATACTACCTAAATAAGTATTAAATCAAAGATAGATAAAAAGAATATAGGTACAAATATAGAGATTTAACTAAGAAATCATTTTCACTTACCATGGCCATTATTGGAATAGGTACACCAAATATTTCAGAATCAGTTGATCCAAAGTTGAAGCTTAAAACAAATGTTATGGAGAAACATAACAAGACTAAATTGACCTTTTTGTTCAAATGAAATCTACATATGTAAGGCCTGGGTCTGCATAACATATGAAAGGGAATGCTACTGATTTATTTTAAATTAAGTATTAAAAATATCACTGTAAGAAGTACTGACAGAGGAAATAATTTTTGGGTGATGTAGTGTTAAAAAAGTAAATCTGCTTTTTTTTTTTTTGGGGTGTGTTTCTATAGATTACTTTGCCTGTGCAGATTATGCAGTATTTTTCTGAAGGCCACTACTTTAACAAGTTCTTGTATTCTTTGGAATATAGTTACCTTGTGTCTTTCACTGGGGGATAAATAGACATTGGAATGGAAAGCAGATTACACAAAGTGGGGTTCCAACATTTCTGAAACAATATGGAAAAAACAGAAGTGTCAACAACTCTCTTGGAAGCAAGGTAAAGAGTAACAACATGTTTTTGGAACAACACATACTGTGAAGGGTTCAAAAACACCTGTAGCACTGGCATTGGAGTAATCTGTAGCATACACAGAACCTGCCATAAAAAACAAAGAAGATTTTAGATATCCAGATATTTAATTTTAGATATCCATATATTTAAAAGTCATTTTAAACACAATTTTGCTTTAAACATCTCAGTGACTCCCATGAAATATAAACTGAGTGTCTACAAACAAAGTCATGATACAATGAGCACACTAATTTTACCTGTAACTGTCCATAATGTGCTTATATTACCTTATTTTTCTCTGATGAAACTGTCTAGAAGAGCCAGCATGTTTGAAAACATGTATCAGAGTGACTGCATCACTGTGTTTCCAATTGCTCAGGCATTAGCCCTCAAAACATTGACTTGTAATTCTTGCACATTTTTAACAGTTCTTAGTTCTTTTGCTTTCAAAGGTACTTTGTCTTCAATCAAGGCCAATTAGTTCTGTTAGTCCTCTCTAAATTTTAAATGCTTACAAGCTGGATTTTACTGATTATTTCCTTTTCTGACTAAACTTCCAGTCAGCCCAAAGAATAATTAATTCAGAAGTTATTTTGTTAAAGAACAGTAAATACGTTAAAAAATTCATCAATTATAAAAAGAAATAGCACAAATTATCAAAAAAGGAATTTATTTCTAGGATATATTAATGACAGTCATGAACATCATTACTTAGATTCTAGGGTATTTTATTAGTATTTAAGAGGAACTTAAATATTCACCTTTAGTCAATCTATACAATAACCATGTGTCAACTGTTCCAAAGCAGCAGTTATTTTTTCTGGCAGCTTCTTCAGCCTGGGAATAAATATACATTAAATAAAAAAAAGTATTTATAACTGGATACTATGAAGAGGAACATATTTTCTGACTCCTTTTCTCAATTACTTCATGGTTAATGATAATGTCCCCAGAAACAAATCTCTACTTGCTGATTTTTCTTCTAAAAAGGGCAAGTTGGCTATGGAAGTTATAACATCCTCCAGCTCATGCTCCTGACAGAGAGCAGTTCACAGAATGGCAGTGGTTTGAAGGGACCTCTGAAAATCAAGTCCCACCCCCCTGCTAGAGCAGGATCACCCAGTAACATCCAGGTGGGTTTTTCAGGTCTCCAGAGCAGGAGACTCCTCCACCACTCCTCTGGGCAGCCCGTGCCAGGCTCTGGCACCCTCACAGGGAAGATGTTTCTCCTCTCTTCTTGGGCTCTAGTTTGTGACCACTGCCCCTCATCCTGTCACAGGGCACCACTGAAAGAAAACTGGCCCCTTCTACTTGACACCCACCTGCAGATACTTGTCAGTGTTAGCAAGACCCCCTCTCCATCCTTTCTTCTGCAGGCTAAACATCCCCAGGTCTCTCAGGCTTTCCTCATCAGAGATATTCCAGTCCATCATGTCTGTAGCCTCTGTTGGACTCTCTCCAGTATTTCCCTGTCTCTCTTGAACTGGGGAGACCATAACTGGACACAATACTCCAGATGTGGTCTCACTAGGGCAGAGTAGAGGGCAAGGAACTCTTGGGGAACACCACTGGTCCAGATCTCCAACTGGAATCTGCCACTGACAGACCCTCTGAGCTCTGTTGCTGAGCCAGTTCTCAGCCCATCTCACCCTCCCCTCTTCTAACCCCCACTGCCTGAGCTTCCCCATGAGGGTGTTATGGGAGCCAAGTGTCAAAAGATCTCTAGAGTGAGCTGCTCACCACCTTTCCAGGGATGGAGGTGTTAACAAAACTGAAGAGGCTACACCCAACCTAAGTCACTGGCCACTCTGATGACTCCAGAAAGCCATTATTTGTCCCCTTCCAGCTTACCTCATGTATGTTTTTAAAAACCCATGACAACTTCATAGAAGTTTGGTGTGTTGAAAAAGTAAGAGAACTTGGTGCCAAGTATCGATCATTCCCAGTCAAGAAATGAAGCACTGTAAAAATAACATGGATTACCTGTTTCAAAACAAAACAGTTACTTAATATTTTATCTCTTCCTTTAAAGGTTTGCAATCAATTATCTTTAAAGGGTGACAACAGATAAAAGGTGCTGAGTTAGAGCACCTTCTAGAGCACCTTCTATACCTTCTATAGCCAACCTGAGCAAACAGTACATTAAAAAAATAGACTAATGAACAAAAACAACCAAACACTGCCAACCAACTACCTACAGCCAAAAACTGCACCACACCTGTGTTAACATGCAACATTTTAATGCAACAAAGAGAACTGAAAGTACCAAAATGTGTGTTAGACCTATAAATACATTTTTCTATAATTAATTCATTTTCTTGGTACTAAATTCCATGCTAATCCTGCTCAGTCTATGTTTTTAGGGCACAACACATGATATTAACATGCTAACAGGACACTGACAGTATTCCATATACTGCCCTTACCTTACATAAAAATGAAACAGTTCTATTATGTTCAAGTATCATCTAGCTTAGCACAGTTTTACCTTCAGCAGAAGGGACTTATTCCAGGAATTCACAAGTTCAGTACTTCTTAAATCTTGCCAGCTTATGAAATTATGGAAAGGTTTCCCTGTCCTCCTGAAAAACAATATTTGAACATTGCCATTTTTAAAGCTACAGAGCATACACTGCCCCAAAACTTCACTATCCCTCACCACTTCCAACCAGGACACTTAACACTGGGTCAATTCCTAAAATAAATGCATCTCCTAATCGAGGAATTAGTAATAGGCACGTGGACATTTTGTGTGAGACTTCCCACCAGAATTAAAAGCTAGGAACATATTAATCTCTGCCAAAAGCACTAACAAGGACATACACTCAGAAATCATTCTGAGCTGCTGCAAGGTGTGGCTGTGCAAACAGAAGGGAACAGGAGTGACTGACATTTGTTGCTTTCAGGTTGTGACTTTGACATTCAGCATTTCTTACAATCTGCTTCCTCCCAGTCTTTGAACACCAATTAACTGTACCAATTAATTGCAAATAACACAAAAGATACATACTTATGCCATGTAATGAAAGTTGCTCTCTGCGTGGAGATGCCAAGACCAGCAATTTGCCTCATGTGAAGTCCTGCAGCTAAAAATCCAAAACAAACCACACACACAAAAGAAAAATCATTTGAAGAAATAAAAATGCAACTTCTCCAGTATAACTATAAAACCTATAAATACATAGGAAATTAATAATTTAAGGGAATATAAATCTCTGCAGACTGCTCAACTAAGGGGCTAGAACAGTGAAATATTGGAGAAGAATATTGGAATATCTGGTTCCACAGAAGGTAAATAAAAATATGTATTTTACAAAATACGCCCTGATGCTTTCCATCTTCTGAAAGGTCTTTTGATACTTCACTTGATAAACCCCAGAGACTGGCAGGCAGGTTACATATGCCTCTATAATCAGTGAAAAAGTGAGTTTAATGTGGATGAATGTGAATGAAAGCACAAACCCAAGTAGTACATTTAAAAGCTTATGGAAAGAAATCCCATAAAGAAGTAAAACTGGACTGATTCTGTAGACAGTAAGGGGATTAATGTCAACATGTCATAATTTTTTTACATCATTTTGATAATGACATGTCTTGCTGTAAGCAATCTTTCAAATGTGCTTAATCTACTTATGCATCAAAGCAGACTTCAAATTCAGAAGTATGAAAATGTACATTGGGTACATACCAGTTTATGTCATAACCTTACCTTTACATAACTTACAGTTATATTTATTAGAAAAAAGTTCTGTAATAATTAAATATGTCCACAGCTATTTTCAAAGCAGCTCTGGTCACCCTCCCAAGTACCTCCATGCATCCTCCCAGAGGAAAAATCACAGGAAATAAATCTACATTAAGAAATTCTACTGAAATGACAGTATTTTGGCCAAAGCACTGCTAGGAAGGGCTCTCAGTCCTGCTGCTTGAACAAATCACAGGTTAAGTACACCTTGCTCATACATGTTCTTAAGGTGCATAAGCACACACTGCAGACTTAAGAGATACTCTCAGGGTGACAATTCCTGAAGGGGTTTCACAGAGAAAGGCCATGTCTTGCTCTGCTGACCTCTACATGTGGTTTTGCACCCTGCACTGATTCTTGCTCTCATGCTGGCAGAAATCAGGGCTTTCCTGACCCTGCTACAACAGCCTGGACAAGTGCTGCTGGCAGCAGGAGTGTATGGGAGGAGGACCTGGGAGTGGGTGGCTTGAGAAGAGCAGTGGTTTTCTTTTCAGCTGGATCTAAACTGAAGGCAAAGCCAGTACTACCCCAGCTCACTACAGATTAGTGTTGTGCTACTCCTCCCCATGTCCACACCTGCATGCTCCCACTGCTTTCTGTCAGCCATCCTGCTCTCCAAACCCCTGTGAGTAGAGCTAGCTCCTGTTACTGAGAAAAACAGGGCAGAAGACACAGTTACTTTTCAGATCACCTATCCCTTGGAAGGGTTGCACCAGTACTAGTGACAGAGAAGGGGGTCCATGCAGCCAAAAGTAGTTTACACCTTTAGGTAGCCCTGACCTACCTCAGCTCATCCAGCTACAGAGCCCTGAGTTCCATCTCCTCGAGGTCTGGGAAATGAAGAGCTCCTGCTACTCCTTCCGGTCAGTGATTCCTGCCCTGGCACCACACCCCCTTGTGCTGGCACAAACACCAGAGAAACTCTGCTGGCATAAACAACCACGCAGTCATTTGACTCAGGAACCTGCTCTGGATTTGGAACAACCCTGGAAAAAAGCAGGGTGGGCCACCATCTTTTGATAGCAGTATGTGCTTGTGCTCACTGAAATGACACAATCTCTTTAAAATGATCTGCTGAGAGATTGCTCAGCTTGGCCATAGGGAGGATTCATCTTAAAACTAGTTGGGAAATCTTGCTTCCTTATTTGGCCCATGCAATGGGAGTGAAAGAAGTTAGTAAGGTGTTATTCTTGTGACAAAACACTTGTGACTGCTGAGAAAAGAGACCAAGAGCCCAAAATAATCATCTGTGGCTTACATGTGGCTAATTTCCCTGTCCCCTAGGCTGCCTCCCAAAGCAAGGGACAACAGCAATTCTGTCTTGAGCCAGGAGATAGAACCACACATGGATAGCACACTGGAAAAAGGGGTGGACAGGAGGCACTCAGGGACTTAGTCATTGAATGGACTATGATGCACACACAGACACACAGGGAGACTGGGGTGCTGTGAGAAAGTGAGCTAGGGTGCAGTTGGCAGGTCCACAGCATCAGTGTGGCACAGAAGGTGATCCAGCTTGGATTGCAGAATGCTGGAGCTGGAATAGTGGGAAAGATGGGGGGGTTGTAGATAGTAATCACACAGAGTGGGATCCAGAAAAGGGGGTGGGGGGGAACCCCACCATCAAAAGTTTGGCACTGTGTGTGTTTAGTGCATGGACTGCTAGAAACTTATAGGCTCAAGTACAAATGGAAAAGAACAACGACAGAGAAATTGGATTATAAGAGCTGTTTGTAGTTAGAATGGAAAAAGCAGGAATATCAGGTGGTAATCAAGTGAGGGCAGCAGTGCAGCACCATCCTGCCTTCACTCTCTGACACTCACACACTAAACAGCTGTAGTAAGGGGAAAGGGACCTACTCTGTTCATGGACAGAAGCATCTTGAGGAAGAATGATGGACACTAGGGAAGGACACATGAACAAAAAGCTAGAGCAACAAGGTGCTGTCACTGACATGTACATCAGGTATGCACATGGCTTCTAGTTCTGCATAACCCCATAATCTTATTATCCAGCTACCTTTCCTAATTTTGATGACTAACTTCTCAAACTTGATAAGCAATTACCTTGTACAGCTTCTTTTACTACAGCAACAAACTGACTCCACAGCACTTCAGGATCTAATTCAACCCAGCCAGGACGAGGATAAAGCAATTCCACCTATTCACAAAAGACACATCATTGTTACAATCACAGAAACCAGAGTTCTCATCAAAGTTTGGGTAAATATATTTGGTGATGCAATTATTTTTCCTTAATTTTCTGAATCTACTGCAAAAGGACAAACAGTAGCATTTATCATTTTTAAAACACAGTTGAATGTGTGTGATCTCTTCAGAGGAAATAAAGCAGCTCAAACCCCAGGAACTGGGGAGCCTGTAAACTACCTTCCAGAGCTTCAAATTGAAAACTAGGTTTCTCAGAGAGCCTTTTGGCTCTGCTGATGATCTCAGATGTTGATGTCTCTAAGCAGCTCAACAGCAGCATGGCACAGCAGGTCAGGGATCATCCATCAGATGGGTTTCCATTGAGAAGGAGGGTCAGCTCCAGTAAGAACAACCCTTCCATCTCTGAAAACCCATTGGATTTCTTACGCTTTCCTTTGCTGCAATCTTTCCACTGTAGCAGCTAACACTAAAAAAAGTTAATTCTGGAGATCCCCGAATCACAAGCCCTGCAAAACAAAAAGCTGCCCAAAATTCGTGTTCCAAAGTTCACACTTTTTTACACAGCACTGTTACATAACGGTACGTGTGTAAATGCAAGTGCTACGCAAGTCTCAGCCATGCCCTACTAACGAAAGAAACTTTGTTTGGAGTAGAATTAGTCAATAAGCGACTAAAGAGAAGGTAACATGAGAAGGTAACAGAGAAAGGTGGGCGGGAGTAAACACCGAGAGGTAACGGGGTGAGAGTAAAGGTGGTACACCCCTAGGGCTCCCGGGTGTGCTGGGGGCTCCGTTTCGCCCAGGCTGGTCTAAGAACCCTCTGGAAGCCGCCTCCATCCGATCCAGCTTAAGAGATGCCCGCGCACTGGGAAAAGCCGAGCTGGGCGAGCGCTCCCCACACCGAGCCGCGCACCGCCCGCCACTCCGCACGGCTGAGGCACCCGCAACGCCTCAGGTCGAACCCGCCCGGCCCTCCGAGGAGAACGGGCGCGTCCTGCCCGACCCGCGGGCGCCCGCCTTCGGCCACGGCTCTTCACACAGAGGCCGCCTGGGGCTGCCCTCGCCCGCCGCTCCCGCCCCGGGGAGAACCCCGTACAGCGTCAGGCCCGGCGGCAAAGCCAGCACCACGCCCCTCGCCACGGATTCACCTTCCTGCAGCTGGAGCCTCTGACCGCGGCCGCCCGGTCATAGACGTGGCACTTCACCACCGTGCTGCCCACGTCCACCCCCAGCACGTACCGCGCCAGGGCGGCGGGGCTCTCCTGCTGCTCGCACGGCATCGCCCGCCGCTGCCCAGCGCGCAAGGCTCGGCTACTGCGGACCGACGGCCGCCTCCCTACCGCCCAGCTCCAGCGCGGGGCGGGCCCTCAGCTCTGCCTATGGCCGCAAGGAGCGCGGCGGCAGGAGGCGGGTCGCGCCGCGGCCGTGCCGCCGCAACAGGCAATTGGCGCCCGCCGCCGGGGGCGGGTTTCGGGGCGGCTTCCGCAGGCCGCGGCCCCAACCCTGGAGCAGAGCCCTGCCCTGAGGCAGAGCCCCGCCCTGGGGTAGAGCCCCCACCAAGGGGCCGCAGGGTGAGGGGTGGAATCCGCGCGTTGCGCTCCCGAGTTGGGCGGGAAGCGATGCGCGCTCGCGCCCGCTCCCTCAGGGCGAGGTGCCTCAGGGGGACGGCGCCTTCGCTGAGGGGGGATGTCAGAGCCAGAGCAACGCCATCGCTGCAAATCCCCTGTAAATGTTCCCAATGAACCTAAAGAGCTTTTAATTAAACAAGATTTGTTAAATTGAGTTTAGCAACCACCACCAGACTGTCTACCCAACGTGCTCAAACTGACTCAAGTGACCATGCTCCGGAAAGCCAGCGCCTTCCCGCTGTACCATATAGAAAAATGTCAGCTGGGAGCAGGTGGCTGGTGGTGAATTGGGTAGGGTGGCTCCTGGGATGTGTCACAGAAGGTTGTGAGCATCCATGAGCAAATCACACGCCCTTATACAAGGTCATCATCTGCAGCAACTCTCTTGTGCCACCACTTCCCTTCTTAGAGGCAGCCATTGCTGTTGGAAGAGAGTGACAGAAATGTTCCCAGATTCTTCTTAGAGGGAGGGGTGTCTTTTCAACATGAACAACCAGAAACAGTCTCAGTTAAGACAGTAACACTGAGGATTATCAATGCCAAACTAGTAGCAGAAGAATTTAGTTTTATTTTAACCAGAAATACTAACAGAAGTGATCACCCCACCTAGGCAGTAGCAGGTGTCACTGGGACTTTAAAGGCATGTGAAAGAGAAACCAAGGTGTGGCTGCTCACACCTCTCCTCCCTTAAGAAAGGCTCATTAAAATGCCATCACATGTTTGACTTTTTAATCTCTTCAACTCTAACCTGACAAGTTAAAACCTCTTGCCATACACCTAATAGATGCATGTCAGAGAAAGGTATCAAGTAATTCCTATATGATCAAGACTATTTTTCTTCAAACATAATTATTCTGTTCATTGCAGTTATTAGTAATTATTTAGAACTTAAGAAAGCTCCCTAAATAAGACTCAAGATGTGTAACTGGTAGAAAAGGCTCCTGGTATAAAGCTCTCTAGAGATTAAAAAACTAAGAAATCTTATGTAAAACTGGGAAAATTCATCTAGTCATCATTCATGTTTTTACAGCATCAAGACAACTGGGGCCCATCTCACTGTAAGAAGCAGCAAATCTCAAGAAGAAAATGGAGATGCAGGTCACTTTTTTTTTCTACAAAGTCTCTGGCTCACTGCAATACATGGAAGTGACCATAAGCCAATATCTACATGCAAACCTCAAATTAGCACATTAATAAGAACTCAGATGCGTCCTGAGAAGGAACACCATTGGAAAAAGATAACATCAACCAAGCTGCACAATTACAGTTCACACCTAATCTTAGCTATGCTGCATGTATTAGAATTGCTCCATTTTATGAGAGGCTTATGAAATACACATTTTATGGTATTGTTCTCTTTGCAATCTGCTGAAAACAATGCAGTAAAAGAGGCACTGGGTTTTTCAGACATGCACAGCTTGTCCACATATGACTTATCTAGCATTAATTGTTATTTTGTCATACATTTTATCATTCCCAGACACTCTCAGAGAAAAATCTTACCTCCAACATGGGTGAAAGGCCCAAGTTCATCTTAGCACAGACAAGAAACATTCCATTTGGAGTGAAGATGTAGTGCTAATCCTCCTCTTACACTGCACTGCAATGCTGATAACAAGCCTGCAAAACCCCTCCTGTCACCCCAGTCTCCAGCTGGAAGGAGAGCTTGCAGGTGCCATTTCCAGTGGGCAGGAGGCAGAGAACTCCCACCTCTCAGGTCACATACCAATTACTGCAGCAGCTACGTCCCACACGTCATCTTCTCTGCTGAGATCCTCAGTTTCTTTGGTCTCTGGAAAGCATAACTGGGTTTTTTTACTGGAATATCAAACCAAATGAAGGAGTGGAAGCACTCCAGAGACCTGTCCAATGTATAGCAAAGATAAGAGTTAAGTAAAACCAACCATACATCAGGGACAAGAAGATCCTCCATCACTGCCAGTGAAGTAATTTGCACTGAGTATTTATAAGCAATGTCATCATGCTCAGCATCTTTCAGTCAGCAGCAAGTACACTTTAGGGGATGCCCGGCAAAAAGGGTTTGTCCAGTTATCCAGCCTGAAATAAACCTTGAGAGATTGGAATGTTACAGATCTAGCAGACCTAAAAACCCCCATGATCTTGATGTTTTCTAGGATCAGACTATTAATTAAAATGTCCAAGTTATTAATTAAAATCTATGTGGAACAGGTAGCTTATTCTTATTTTCAATAAAAGTATTCTGTGAGCATTTCTCTTGTATGACTGATACATAGGAGACAATTCACTTCAGGTTTCTAGTATGAACCAAACTTGCCACTGGCAGTGGTAACTGGATTCTAGCTACTTGAATCTAGACCCAAAACTTGTGCTACATGGCTTTTTTAAGTTCCCTTCCTTAGCTGTATTTTGTCCAGATGCACATACCCTTCTACTACCTCCTCAAACTCTTTTTTTTAACCCTTTTACTCTCTTAGCTCCTGCCACAATTTAACATAATCCTTGAAGTCAACAGACAGAAGCACATACAGTGGCATCAGTTAATCTACCATTTCAGCTTTGTGGGTGATTTGGGGGGACATTTCTTCAGCAGTTCCACTCTTGCTAAATCACCCCACCCTCACACTGCAAATGTTGTGCCAACACAGCTGTTCTGGTGGCTCCATGGTGAATTATCAGGCTGAAAAATAATACAGAAGGAAGAGTTTCAGTAAGATTAATTCCTTGATATGGTTCATAACGTGCTGATAAAAACAGCCTGGCATGCTCAGGTGGGAACAAGTAATAAGCACCTGCTTAAGCCAGCATTTTCACTAGGGAATTGCACATCAAAATTGTGCCCACACACAGGACATTTGGCACTGTGCCTGAGGCACCAGCAGTCCTTCCTTCCTGCCAGCTCTGCCACACAAGTAACCTTGGACAGAGAATAAGATGGACTTTGGGACAATGGAATTTTAAAGCTAAGAATTTACCTACCTAAGTAAGCAAAGTGAAAACCAGTGTACTTACTCTGGTCATGCTTCATGATTTGTCCATGCTTTTAACCCATCCTAAACACCATTTACATTTGGAGATGGGCAATGTGTCAGCAGAAGATAATGCCCATCATCCACTGGATGCCTCTTAAGGAAATTACACTGGGAAATATAAATGACAAAACCATGAACAGCTTTGAGGAAAAATAAAGATACATATACGTGTTCCCCAGGGGTCAATACTCAGTCCAGTCTTGTTCAACACCTTCATCAGTTGCCTGGATGATGGGACAGTGGACCCTCAGCCAGTTTGCTGATGATTTGAAACCGGAAGGTGTGAGACACACCACAGGGCTGTGCTGCCATCCAGCATGACCTGGATGGGCTGGAGTGTTGGGCAGAGCAGAACTTAATGAGACTCAACAAGGGAAATGGTCCTACACCTAGGGAGGAGCAACCCCATGCAATACAGCTTATGGGTTGACCTGCTGGAAAGTAGCCCTGAGGAAAAGGATTTTGGAGTCCTGGGAGAGAGTAAGTTAACCATGAGCCAGCAATGTGCCCTTGTAGCCAAGAAGACTGATGTTATCCTATGGTGCACAGTGTGGTCAGTAGGCCAAGGAAAGTCCTCCTCCCCTCTATTCCACTCTGGTGAGGCCACATCTGGAGTACTGTGTCCAGTTTTGGTCTCCCTGGTTCAAGAGAGACAGGGAACCACTAGAGCCAAGTCCAGTGGAGGGCAACAAGCATAACTGGGGAACTGGAGAATCTCTCTTATAAAGAAAGGTTGAGATTGCTGTGACTAATGAGCCTGGAGAAGACTGAGAGGAGACCTTGGCAGTGTCTGTGAATATCTAAAGGGTGAGTACTATGAGGATGGAGCTGGACTCTTTTCAGTGGTGCCCAGTGCCAGGACAAGGGGCAACAGGCACAAGCTGGAACACAGGAGGTCCCATCTAAATACTGTGAGGGGAACAGAGCCTGGCACATAAAAAATATCTAGAAGAACAATGAACCACCTCAATATAGTCTCAGTAAACTCTGAGGTTGCAGCAGCCTCCTGAGCTCTCCATTTCCCCTGCCAAGTTAAGTTTCAATGACTGACAAAGCACTTCAGGTGTTTCAAAGAAACAGGTACTGGAAGAACAATTAGCAAATGTCACATTCTCTGCCAAATTAATGCTAGATCTAAAGCATGCACAGGTTACTCTGAAATAGAACACTTACTTGGAATCACAGTTCTTGCTTCACCTCATCCCCTCAAAACGCTCAGAGTTGCCAACTCGGAATTTCCTTCCTATTGTTACTTGCAGAGAAATTAGTTTGGCTTTTTATTGCCAGCCTTTGTCTCTCTTGCAATTACATAAAATACAGGATTAAGGGTGATTATCAACTCTCATAAAGCAATGCTGATGCAGTAACATCTACTGGACAAGTTTTACCAGTAAGTTTTCATGTCCTTTTAAATAACAGGAATCAGGTCTATTGTTTGGACTTGATGGCATTGCAACTACTTCTTGTTCTCTTGGATTTCTATTGTCTTTCAAAGCAGAAAGAAATCGGGAAATTTGTAAATAAGTTACAGAAAAAGAAGAGTGAACACCCTGTCAAAAATTGGCAGCAATAAGGAACTGTTGTTGGAACTATGGATTTTTTGTTAATAAACAATAGTTACTTACCTCATGGTATCCAATTCTTCCCAATATCTATCAATTACAATAGTCATGGCTCCTCATACACCTGAACTGGGGTTCTTTTGGCCAAGAGTGAGTATTCAGACTGCCCTTATGCCCTTGGTGTCACTGTGTCCCCTTTCCAGAGACAGAAAGAGAAGAACAGAACTGTCTCTCAGTAGTAAGGAAGGCTGATTATGGAATACATATGGAGATCACATCTCAAATAAAAAGAATAACAAAACCTGTTCCTGTAAGCAACCATTCCATTGGATTCCTCACTCTCAGGGGTCATCTATACAGTGCTTCATCTGAACTAAACCAAACTGAGCAAAATTTGCTTCATTTTTGAATGGGACTGTCCATGCAAGATTTATTATGCACAAACTGATACCTTTTAGTTTACTCCATTTGTTTTAATTCTCCTTAGTGCTGTATGTTGAGCTAGGAAAAGGAGGCAGAACTAGCCATGCAGGATAAGTGCAGCACTTCAAAGTTGACCAATATTATGAAGACAGCTTGAGAAACTCAAGATTGTATCTCAACATCTTCACGTTGAGTAACACGACCTGATATTTACCACACCAGACTGGAGTTCTCTATAGAATATTGTTACACAACACTGCAGCTGCTGGCATGGGAGGAGTGAGCTCCATTCTTTATGCTAATTACTTTACAACAGCTAATTCACACCATCTAGAAGGGGAAGAACATCTCCACATGAAAAGCTTGTGCTGCAGGTGACAAAAGACAGAGCCTAACGAAGTTTGGAACTCACAACCAAAGAGATTAAGAATTAATTGGAGTGACTACAAGTGTTCATTATGCTCTAAAAGGGAATGAGGAGAGTTTGAACATTATCTCAGAACTGCTAAAATAGAACAAAACTCAGCACAGAGCATCTATACACACTACAAAAGTGAAGAACTTCATTTACCCTCTGTAACATAAGGCTAAAATCAAGTAACATTAATTATGAATTAAAAACCTGCTATTATTAGGGATGAAGAACTCTATGAAATATAATTTGCCATTATTCATCTTTTAAAGAAATTCAAACACATCACCCTGTTTTTTGTGCAGTTGGCATTATGCTTCATTCAGAAGCCTTGTGAAGAAGCTGGTAACTATTCTTATTGTAACAAAAGAAATCTCAGCATGCTAATTTGCTCTGCTTCTGAGAATTACAGAAACTGGGCTTGGGGAGATTTAATGTCAAAGTTTTGGTTTGGAGCATACAGGAGTAGTATTTGGAGAAAAAAAAATAAACAGTGAAAATAAGTAATGGTTTTTGTTTCAATATTTAATCCAAGCAGACACAGACACAGTTTATAAAATTATTCTATTGCATTAAAATTTCATATAGCATTTAATTCTTATGAATGTTTTTCCTTCAGTCTCTCATATATTCATATTTTAAAATATCTTTGCACAGTCCTTTGTGCAACTACATGCTACAAA
>VYZU01038783.1:0-18399 GCA_013401355.1 Ceyx cyanopectus
CCTCTCCTTTTTTTATTTTTTCACCTCACTCCATCAGAGCAAGCCAAGCTCTACGAGCCCACCAGCATACCAGCTGCTTCCTTAGCCATTTAACACACCAGCACCTGTACGACCACAGCAGCTCCTCCAGTGGCCAGCCCCTGGCACATGCTGCAGACACTTCCCGGGTCACTGCACTGAGCACACAAGTCACGGAGCACACACAAGGTGTGGTAACGTCACAGGAAAACAGGATTCCTTTCAAAAGGAGAGAGAGAGAAAATAACAGCTCTCCACAACCTGCTTCTCTTAGTCCTGCAAAACAAGTATTCACTTTCCTGACACCATCTGTAGAAGAGCTGGGACCTGCACCTATTTAATCTTGAGCTCGCAGTCAGGTCTGGGCTCCTGCCCAGCTCTGGCTCCACAGTCACCTCTGGCCGAGCTGTGCCATATCTCACACTCTGATCACCCCGAGAGAAGAAAAGGAGAAGAGGAACAGGCTGCTTGCAGCACACTGCGTGCTGGGGACGCCTATTACATAATGCTGACAAAAAAAAAAAAAAAAAGGCTTTTGGGTACCGAGCACGCTTGGAAATTCCTCCAGCAGCACAGCCACTCTCGCCTGATAAATTAACCTCACAAACTTCAGCAAACAGTCGCAGCCAACACAACTCCAGCACTCGATACAAGGACCTACAGTCTTCAACGTCGACAGGTGTTGCGATCTTATCCAAAATATTTATTTAGCCAGATTCCTGCTATTATTCCAGGGCCAAGATGGTCTCATAAAGCAGGGCCAGGATGGGATCGGATTCAGCAAGCTGCCTGAGAGCTCTTTTAAGAGCACAAACGTTACTTCAGCATATAAGCTAAGGAAGAATGGCACAGTTGGAGCCTCTTTACTAATTCTCCTGTTTATATCCAAAAAAGAGAGCACTGTGGAACCTCACTCTCCCCTTGGCAAGCCATGAATTTCACTTGGATGCGGCCAGCCCCTATAGATGGGACCTTGTGGCTAGCCCACAAAAGATTTTGGCCAGAAAGCACACCAAGGACAGGCGGTTCAAAGCAGAACAAGAAGTACAACAGGGGTTTGTGCACTGCCGTCCCGGGCAGGACGAAGCACTTGCCTGGGCAGAATGTGAATAAGCCCCCTCAGGGCCGAGGACGGGCCCGCGCCAGGCTCCTGTGGGACGGACTCGTCCAGGAGCCGCCGCGGCCCGAGCGCGGACAGGGCAGCTCCCCGGCCCCAGGCGAGCTGCGAACCGGCGGCCGCGGCCCCGAGCCCAGCCCCGAGCGCGACCACCGCGGGCAGGCCCCGAGCCCAGCTCCCTCGCGTCCTCTACGGTGGCAGCCGGTGGGGAGAGCCCCGCACCGCGTCCCCGGGGTTCGCCGCCCCTCGCTGTCCGCGGCCGGGCCGCGACACTTGCCTTGAGCTGGGACTTGGAGACCTTCCCGCTGCGGTCGAGGTCGAGGGCAGTGAAGGCGTGCCAGATGGACTTCAGCAGCTCCTGCTTGAGGCCCACCATGGCCGGCCCGCCGGCTGCCGCTGCCCCGCTCCCGCTCTGCCTTCCCTTCTCCTCGCCCGCCGCCGCCGTCGAGCACGCCCCGGAGGCGGGTGCCGAGCCCGGAGGCGGGTGCCCAGCCCGGAGGAGGAGGGTGCCGAGCCCTGAGACGGGTGCCCAGCCCTGCCCTGGCGGCACCGCCTCAGAGGCGGGAGCCGGAGGGGCCGCGAGGGACCCGCGCGCGCTGGTGCTGTGGGGTCACGGGCTGCCGCGCGCGACACGGCGCGCCCGCCTTTTTTCCTCCCGCCGGCCGAGGCTGCGGCCGAAAGCAGCGGTTACTCCCCGCACCCCTCCTGCCAGCCGCGGGCAGCAGCGCGGCAAGAACCCCTGCCCTTACAGCTTTTTGGGGGAGGGAGGTTTTGTGCCTGAAGCTGCAAAGGCTGCGGGTTCAGCAGTGAAGAGCTGAGAGCGGCTCCTGGTGCCCCCCCCCCCCGCCTCTCCGGGCCCGCTCTGGCCCGGTCCGGCTCACACACGCACTGCTTTGAATGGTGCAGCCCAGGCAAGCTCCGGAGCACCTTAAACTTTCCGTTTCACGGGCTTGAAGCAGAATCACGAATATGCCAACTTCAAGATCTCTCCATGCAAAAAAATAAAAATAAATAAACCCCTTGAATTTCTGTACAATTTTATTCTTCAGCTGCAGCATCAGAACAAAAAGAGCAGAGTGCAAGTGCAAAAGTTGTGCCAGGTGCAGCACGGGGGCTGCTTTGCACCAGGTGGTGCTGGTTAATGGTGATGGCAGTTAGCCAAAAAAAAATAAAAATCTCTCAGGCTCTAAAGTAGCCCTCACATGCCCTTTATTAGAGGTAACACTGTAACAGAGAGAAAAATCCAAATAATCTTACATTCCTTGAGGTGCTTGAGTACTTCTCCAACTTGACCACAGCTACTCCACTTGAGGAATGTGACAACTTTTGTATATAGAGATAACCTAACAAACTATTTTGTTAGCTGAGCCACCATGTCACCAGTAAATACCAACCATACCTGTTAAAGAGCATTAAGATACAATTAGGTTCTGTGAAATGTCACTGAGGAAAAGCAATTGAGTTCACACATCAGTCACTTCATGGCAGGGAATTAATTTCTGGTTTGAAAGGAATTGATGTTTGGCTTGGTTTTTTTTGGTTTTGGGTTTTTTTTAATAAAAATGATAGTGTAAAAAATCAAATGAAACCAAAATACCACATAAAGTAATTGTATATATTTAAAAATCACCTAAAAAAAAAAAGCCAAAACAAAAAAAATCCCAACCAAATAAAAACACACACACAAAAAACTAACCAACAACCAATCAAACGAATCAAGAAACCTAAAAACACCCTCTGTGCTCTTCATTTCCTTTGCTGGCTTCTGTTGTGATTTAAACAACATGCTGAAATCCTTTGCCAGAACAAGACTTGTTTTTCCCCAGCAACAGAAATAGTTCAATTCAGGTGAATAGGTTAACAGTCCATAATTAAATACCTCATTAAAATGCATAGTTTACAGAAGCCTCAGCTGCTCCAGCTTTTGGTGCTTTTAAAGTACTTTGGTACTTTTAAAGTACCAGCTTTTGGACTTTTAAAGAAAAGGATACAGGTTATATATAAACCCAATACAATATATATGTGTCCTCATGTTTAAAACAGGTTTTATAGGACTGAACTAACCGAACAAAACCCATTTAAACTGAAGCTGATAATGCAGACATAAACTGGCTGTCGAAAGAAACCTTTGTTTCTTATACTTACCCAAAATAGCTCTAAGAAAGTTACAAGACTAACTGCACCCACACCCAAAGTGTGGGTTATTTTAAGCAACTCTTTAACCATGCTACTCTGGGGCTGCTTCTCAAAGACTTTGTGTTCTAAATCTTTGAAGATAAGACTGGTGTGTAATCCACAGAACACTAATGAACAGTGATCCGGCGGGAACGCCGAGCTGCCTGCAGGGTACAAAGGTTAGTTGTGATGCACTTCAGCTCTGTCGGAGATTTCAGCAACTTCATTCTAAATGTGTGTGTGTGTGTGTGTGTGTGTGTGTGTGTTTGTGTTTGCTCAGCACAGACAGCCGGGAACACGGCTGAAGGGTGGCGAGGAGCTCAGGGCGGGAAAACTGCCTCCAGCCCCCGAGTGACTCACCCTTTCAGGAAGAGTTAGTTAGACCCTGCTGAGGCTCAGCCTGAAGAGGTCAGGCACTTTTCTCTTCCTCCTCCCTGCAAAAGTTTAATTACTCCTTGTTAGCCAAATAATAAGTATTTGTCCGGGAGGTTCAAACCAGAGGAAAGATTACGCATCTAAACTGTTATTAATTCTGTTTTATGCCAGTAAGTCAGTTAAAATGCCAGCAAGGAAAGAATTCAGACGCTCACATTTCTCTATTCATTGTTAGCCTGGATAAAAATCTTCCTGAGCTGTGGCTGGAACAGTCATTTTTATTCTCCACAGGAAAACTAAATTGAAGGAAACGTAAGTTCAAGAGCAATAAGCCAATTTTGTAGCAAACTGTGTTTTCAGTACCTGCCATTTCACAGCAGTGTTTCAGTAGAAAATAACACTCAAGTGTTCATCATCAATGTGTCACCCTTCTGAACAGCCTCGTCCCACCATAAAACATCTCCAGGAAGCACTGGGGGACAGTGTGAAAAAAACAAACCCAAACCAGTAAGTGTACTTGACACTATACCATAATCCAGTCCTCAAGCCATTTGAGGAATGTGGCTTTTCTATTACTTTGAAATACTTTTGAAAGTTTAAAACATTTATCTCTGGTCTTACACACATGCCTCAGACTGAAACTATACAGAAGTTAAGCACAAAGATTATTTTAGATGGAACAGGAAGCAGCACTAGATGCTGAATCAGAACAGCAGCTCAGTCTCTCCTACCAACAGGAAAAAAAAAAAGTTATTTTTCCATTAACTTCTAAGACTTCTAGAGCACTCTTTGAAGTGATTCCAGCAAAGCACACCTATTTTACTATTTATACACATATGCACAACATATGAATTTCTATTCCCATACCATGACTTGGGATGGAAACTGGAGAGAGAAATGGTCAGTGTAAAAAGCCATTTCAGCAGGGTTTGTGTAGAATCGGTATTGACTCAGTATCTCTTACTTTTAATCTCTGGAGACCAGAGCCTGGGGCTCAGCTCAGCAGGCTCCAACCTGCTGGGGGATCCCACAGCTCTCAGATGGGGTGAAATCAAAAGGAAGTCTTTTCCAAGTCTGCAGAACCAAGGTTGGGTGCAGATGTGAAAAAAACCAAACACTAAGTCTACACATAACCTGAGCTACTGCTGGCAAGAATGCTCAATCCCTACTGCAGAATGAGGTCATGCTTTCCAGTCACCCAGGGTGAGTGTCATACTGGCACTCAAGCACTTCAAAGACAAAAATACAGTGTACAAATGACTCTTTTGTCCAGCAGGTGTTGCTGGAGACTACAAAACACATTAAGGATGAGGTCAATCTGGCCAGTTTTGGCATGGGGTAAAACATCACGGGGCACTCCCCCCAGTTCAACAAGGATAGGATGGCTGTACTATTATTCATTAAACCTTTCCATGTGATGCAATCTATGAGGCTGCTTTCCTGTTCTCAAATACACAACCAGTACCTACTTCCATTTCTAGGTGGAGGTAAAGCTTGCCTGTAACTTTCAACAAAAAGCCAAGTAGTCAGCAGATTTTTCAGGTTCTACATCTTGCTAATTCAAATCCATTTCAACTAAAATATTTTTTTTAGGTCTGTGGTAATTAAGAGCTTGTATCCAGGGTGGGAGGTGGGGGAGCAGGAAATCAGTGAGTCAAGACACTTGTAAACTGAAAAATAATGAAAAACTAAGGGCCATCAGTATTCTACAGCTAGTCCATGGAAAGGTTTGATTCACCACATGAATTATCCAAAAAGTTCATCCACCCTCGATACTTGAACTGCACATTAAGAAATTGGGGAGGTTAATGCTTTTCTTTGTTCCCAACAAGAACTAGTTCTGTACAGTCAAGTGGAAGACAGCCCATCCACAAATACACTATTTAGATGGAACACTTTCACAATACTCTCTCCCAAAGCAGTGTTTGTCAGCATTAAGTGCTGGTTTTTTTTCCTAAGAGTTTTAGACCACCACACCACCCTCTCTTTCCACACGAGATGGTGCAAGACTAAGCAAGACTAGACAGGTAGTGCTGTCCAGTCGTGGATTAAGACACTGGACTGATGTTCAAACATGTAAGAAAAAGCAGACAAATATCTGGAGGAGGTGGGGATATTAAATACCTGCTTGGAGACTCAACCACTTACCTGGGCAGCCTGTTTCAATGCTTGATACAAATCTTTCTGTAATAACATGTTTCCTAATGTCCAATCTAAACCTCCCCTGGCACAATTTGAGGTCATTTCCTCTCATCCTATCACTTAGTCCTTGGGAGAAGAGACCAACACCCATTGCAGTACAACCTCCTTTCTGGGAGGTGTCAACAGACAGGTCTCCCCTGAGCCACCTTTTCTCCCAGCAACACCTCCAGGTCATTAATAAAGGTAATAAACAGAATTGGGCCCCTACAGTGAGCCCTGATCATTTGTGGCTGGCCACCCACTGGATTGAACTCAATTCACCATCACTCCTGGGTCCAGCCATCCAGCCAGTTTTTTTACCCAACAAAGTCCACCTGTACAAGCCTACACAGCTACTGCATATGGCTTGTTTGCACAGCAACATCTGTACTGATGTTATAAGCCTCTGAAAATGGGTGATGCAAGAACACATACTTATCATAGATCAAATTTATTTACACTATAGGGGAAGTCTTATTGAGTCCTCACCAATTGATGACCGTTTAGAAGTTTAAGAGAGCTCTCATTTAGTGTAAATGCTGCAACAAAACTGTAAGTTCTCTCACAAACAAGACAGGAATATCACAGACAGTAAAAACCTAAAGGTATTCCAGTCCATCAGTTTTTACTGGTGAGAAAGGACTGCCATATTCAAAGAAGAGTTACCTAAACCAAGCCTCTGAATTTCTCTGTCAAAGTAAGAGGTCCCAGTGTTATACAAAATACAAATTCTTGGCAGTTTTTTATTGAACTGCAAAGTCCAATGTTCTGATGGTCTATTCAACCCACATACAGCTGCTCTGATAACCACACGTGACTCCAGTACAGCACTGGGAAAGCTTTCCTAATACACTGGCCTCATCGGGCTTTAATGCTGCTGCACCTCTCTTCTTTAGAGGAGGCAGAACACAAATGCATAACTGTTTTGCATCCCTGCCCCAGAACACAGTTACTGTGCTCCCTAGACTACTCCAATTCACAGAAACACCATGGTTGGAAAGGATCTCTAGGATCATCAAGTCCAACCTTCATTCCTCCTACTCTTTTCTTCCCAACTTCTAAACCAGCAGTTCTCTGCCCATTCTCAGCAGTTCCTTACCTCAGACCCAGGTCTTCAGTTTCATCTAGTCCTCCATCTTCACAGTCATGGGTTCCACTTAAAATCTTCCAGCTTCCAACATGCAGTACCACTTCTGAAGCTGTAGACACAAACACAGACTGGTACTTCATTCCTGACATATCTATGTGTTCTCTGAACCCCTCTCACCAGAAGGCACCATGAGCATCATGCAGAGGCAGAAAGCACATCCAACCACGACTTGCCACAGTACATTCCTGACTCTATAACCAGACAGTTAAATAAGCTTTAGACAATCTTAAACAAAACTTTTAATAGTCAAATTAAACACTAGTAAGAACAAACAGAGAACAAATGGGAAACATCATTTTTTTTAAGCTAAAATTAACAAAGAGATAAGCCAGTAACAGGAACAGTTCTATTTTTTAGCAGTATGTCAGCCTAGGTCCAACATCAGTACAGGTGATGACACATTCTGTTAACTCTGGAACTTAGAATAGTTAAGCTTTGCCTGTTGGCATCTCAAACTGCAGTTTCAGTATAGTACACTATAAGCACAAAGTTATGTACATCAACAGTGAAGAACAAACTGAACACTTAACACTAAATTTACAAGTATTCCAACATTTAAAAAAAATAATTTTACAATAACCTCAACAATGGACAACTGAAGAGAAAACAAATGTTCAGAGAACCTTACTTAGAAAGAATTACAAAACATCAACGACCAAGACATTAACAGCTGCATTAAAAGTCAAAATTTTCAATTGGTGCATTAGTTCAGAAAGCACCAGCTTTGAGAAAAACACACTGCCTTCACTGAAATGAAGCTTATATCTGTTTCATGTAATTGTGTGAACAAGAAGCCTATTAACACCAGAAAGATTGTTTTAATGCTACAGTTTACAGCAAGGACAACAAACTAAAAATAGCAGCAGTTCCACATGGCACTTAAATTCCACAGGTTTCTAAGCTGTGGTTTATGCAATGCCTACAAAGTGCTCCCAGTTGAATATACAAATAAAATTCACAATAAAAGTCTACCTGGCAACAGGTATGATGAGTGTAGATGGCCTTAAAGCCTGTCTCTTAAAATTTATTCCCCTCTACTCCAAAGAAAAAAGAAAAACAAACAAACAAACAAACCAACAAACCAATAACTAAGAAAGTAAGCCCTCCTCCCTCCCTCCCTCCTAAAGATTGTTAGGGATATTACTTCTCATTACAATGTCATCACACTACAAAGCAGCACACCACTATAGTGGTTAACCCTGGGACGGTGTAACATCTAACAGTGGAACTGAAAACCTTATGGATTCACAGCCAGGATCCTCTAGAGATCCTGGATGTCACGGAGTCCATTCACTCAGATGGTTGGTACAGCTTATCAGCCATATTTACAAGTAAAAACCCAGAAGCAGTTCTTGCGGCACTAGTGACACTGATCAAAGACTGGACAAGAAACCAGACATTTAATAATTCCTTCAGTTCCTCAGGCTTCAGTCTGGCAGACACCACAGCCATCCTCAGTAGTTTCAGCCTCCAGTTAGTAAATAGTAAGACTAACTGAGCGGTTGATTTTCTTCCCAATGAGTCGGGAAGGTCTGTTCTGGGAGGTGGATCTGGTTGTCATTCTGTCAGTGAACAGCGCCCGCTCCTCAGCCGCAGCCTTGGCCATCTGCGCCTTCTTCAGCTCTCTGCAAGACAGGGAGGGCAGGTGTCAGCAGGGGCCACGGGAGTGTTTCGGGTGAACTACAGCCTTTTACAAGCAGCCCACCAGTCCAATCACCAGCACACAGTAGAACACAGCCTACTTCCCAGTGCAAGCCATATGGAAAATCACTGAGGAGCCGATTACTGAGCTTTGCCCAGATGAAGCATTCAGCCACAGCTGAACTTCTGCAGAAGATTCAGACACTACTTAGATACAGATGAATGCAACTGGCAACAGACAACTAAGGAAGCATCCATTCCTTTGTGCATGCCACGTCAAAAGCTTATCACCACCAACAGCTCTTTTGCCTTACATAAAAATTTAAGCCAAAACGCAAGGCTGAGTCACTGAAGGCAGTACAGGCCACTGTCCCTGGGCAGCTTTCTGTCAACTACTGTGTGTTAGAGAATATTATTCTCCAGTGACACATTATCAGTGTCAGTTCACTGCAGGAAGAGGCAGCCAATTTTTAGTCATCTTCCCCAAAGATCCAACATCAAGTCAGAAAGATGCACACGTGTGCACACCATTATCAGGAAATTAAGCTTTACAACATACTTCCATTTTTTCCTAGAAACTCAATCTGGAATTCTTCCTCTGAAGATGATAATACAGTAGAAAAGCTGATTTTCTTTACAAGGATTCCTTTTACTGGTAATTTATATAAGCAAGAGGTATCTTAAATGGGTCATATGCAGGAGTGTTAAAAAAAAAGTTTAAAATTACAATGGATGAGTGTTCTTTTCAGATCATTCTTGGATTTATAGTTTTTGTATAAGGATGCACCTTATTTTTTTTGCCAGGCCAGAAAAAGTTGTAGTAAAATATTAGCTTTTCTAATTATATAAAAATATACTGCTTCTACATGAGCAAGCCAGCTACCTCAGCAAATCTATCCTTGAATAACCTGTACAAACTGTCAAGTTATTCTTTCTGCAGTCAGTGCAGTTGATAAGATTATCTTTATGATAACCATCTAAAATGTCAAGTCAGGTTACATTCAGGCTGTAGCAAAGGCAAGATAAGCAGACAGGAGTGGAGAGAATCCAATGCAAAGTAAACACCTTCATTCAAAACAAACCAGTTGGAAAATAATCAGAGTTCTATATTCCTGCATACAAACCTGCCTATTCTGACTAAGAGATGCAAGGTCTTGTCCCTGCTTACTGCAGGGGGATTGGACTAGATGACCTCTGAAGGTCCCTTCCAACCCAAAGCAATCTACAGTTCAGATAACTGCTGAACTTACTAACTCTCAGATGCTCCTGAAGGGAATCTCTCTTTCAGAGCTTTACTTCAGAGTTGCATGTTTGAGCATGGGGTAGGACAAGATAACTTTCAACACAATGATTCTCTGGTAACATAGTAACACTGCTGTGTACAAGTCAAATTAGTGCAAAACCATTCCTGATGTGCCATTTCTTTTAAGTTCAAGGCAATTCATCTAAGCCACACTTTCCAAAATTTCAACATACAGATGACCTAGGAAAACAGTCACCTAATACAGGTATTTTACACAACAGATGTCAAAAAAGAATGTACCACGCTTGAAAACTTTCTTTTAAACTGTAATGTTTTGTATGCCTGGAATACTAAGAGTGTAGTTGAGATTCCCTTAGAGTATTCAAGAAGTTCCTTCTATGGAAAAAAGCTCCTTTTAAAGTTACATAACCCACTTTGTACCCCCAGGTAGGCAGACGCATACAGATTTGAGGACAGAAACAAGGACAGTTCTGTTTTAGCATCACTCTCCTGTTGTATGCACACCCACTCATCTGTATTTAAGGGCTCCAAGGAGCTACTTACTTCTGCAAGAGGGAGTTTTTGAACTTCTCGGCGTTGAGTTCTATCCGGAGCTGCTCTGCGCTCTTTCTCGCAGCAGAGAGCAGCACCGAGTGCTTGACTAGTGCCACAGCCGAAGGTCTTTTCTCTGGATCAGGATTAATCATGACCTTGGGAAAAAGGAAACAAGGTGTTCTAGTTAAGGCAAGAAACAGAGTAACTCACACTGATCCCTGAGCCATAGTGCAAGAGTTCTTACTTTCAGCAAGTCTAGTAACTCCTGAGAGAGCACTTGTGGTATTCTAGGCAGTTTTCCTTGTCGAATTTCATGCCACTGGTCCCCGTTGGTTGGAAGTGGTTCAGCCCCACCAGCACAGACAACAGTCAGAGAAAGAGCAAAAATATCTGCTTTGGGCAAATGAGTGTAGTTCTTGGAAAAGAAAGAAAAACAAACTTACAACACATGCCAGCCAGTGCAAGAAGAAATTAACAGACAGCTGAACTATTCAGCACTGCACAAATCCACAAGATTACACCCCCCTTGAAGCTCTACCAGTGTTCAAGTGGTATAATTTCAGAATTCCTCTTTCAGTGAGGAGGCAGACAGTCATGCAGACCTGGCATCACCTCTCTCCACAAGCAGTTACCTCTTGGAGGACTTCATTAGCAAGGAATCTGCTATCGCCCTCCTCCACCTGGGGACTAGACACCCGAGTCACGTGCCCGAGGTCGCCTGACAAAGGACAAGAAAAGTGATTTTCAGGAGACAACTAAACAATGCAATCCTTCTGAGAACAATTGTGCTGCTTCTCACCAATTTTAAATATGATTCTATCAGATGACCACTCGTCATCATCACCTTCTTCTGAAGTTATGCTCGGGACACATGTCCTGGATATGAAAATATTACCTGAAAGAGAATTGTTAAAAGGCAATTAATGCTGTCCAATTTCTTCTACATTTAGTGTCACTAGATTGCTTTAGCCACACAGAAGTTTTAGTTGTATGTATGCCCAGTTCATAGAGTAAGAAACTATAATGTACTCAGCTCTGGCTCCTCTGCTGGGAGAGGAGCCAAGTGTTATGCAAGTAGAGTCAACTACACAAAAAAGGACCCAAGATAAACTCAACAACAGTTAAGGTTTGCTAGCAAATTTTATAACTGACACCTTTGTAGTGCTATTTAGAACTTCAGTGAAGAATCTACAGTTATTAAGGTGTGGCTAACTGCTCATTTTTCTGCAGCAGATTAAATTAACTGAGGAAGTTGTCAACAGAGAGTAAAGCAGTGGGCAGACGTACTGGGTTTGATATCCATGTGTACCAGGGACATGGAATGAATGTATTTCAAGCCTCGAGCCACCTGAAGTAGCAGGTCCTTCAGTTCTCGTTCAGTAAAGTATTGCATATTCCTGTAATTTTCACTTATGGCATCTGCCAAACTGCCACCTAAAACAACATTAAACAACTAATTATTTCACATCAAACAGTGACAAAAAAAAAGTACAACTGACTCCCAAGAAATAACTGAAGGCATCACCAAGAACTGGCTGATGATAGATGAGAAGTGTAAAACCTAGTGCTGTATCCCACCCTTTATGCAATGTGATAAAACTACCTTTTTTTGCTGTAGCTACTGGGCAAATTAACAGGAAACCAACTTAAGGGAAAAGACACCTCTCCCTCTTCCAAATCACTGGCAGGGTACCAACCCTACCATAGCAAAAAGCTTTAGAAATCACACCCACCTCCCTTTTTTAAAGGAACCTCTGGCAATTTTCTCTATTCCAACCTATCCAATTGTACAGAAGAATGAACAATTTTGCTGCTCACAAATGCCTCACTGCATTTCAAATATGCTTGAACCATTAAGCCTTTGCAGTTTTATACAGTTTTTGCTTTGTGTATCTGCTTTGCCTTTTCCAACAGAAAGGAACATGAGCTCATAATACTGTTGTCTCAAATATGTCTGTGTAGGGACAACCAATTGCTAAATGGGGATTTGTAAAGATACCTGTATATCTTACAAAGTTTGTTTTTTTGAAAGCAAGTACAGAACAAGTGATCAACTTGACTTACCATTGCAATATTCATTCTGTATAAGCATATGATCATCTTCAGCCCATGCAGAGAAGTATCTTACTACGTGAGAATGCTGTCCTAGAACTGCATGTGCATAGACCTCTCTTAAAGCATTTTGCCTGTTAGCCACAAAAAAGAAAACCACACAAGAAAATTATAAGGTGAAATTAGGCCAACTTCAGCTTGACAGAAACATATTACAATATCATGCCCTGGTTCAGAATTCCAATTAAAATTAAGCAAACTTTGAGAAGCATTACTGAAGATTTAGAATAAAAATAATCATCAGATACCAGGAGCATGAGTGAACTCAACATCCCCAACTTCTTGGGTGTAAGTCTGGTATGTAATTTTGGGCAACTTAAACTTGTTGAGTTTTATAATATAATTATTAGAGCAGTTAAGAGAAAAAAAAGGTATTTCTCAAATGCCTAAAAATCCCCTAAAACTGATTTCACTAATCTGCATGCCACTCATGTTCACAAGGATGAGGACCTAGTTGGGAATATTGCTTGCCTTTCGTATCTCAAAGGATAATCACCACTGTTCAATCATATAGTCCCTCCCAACATTAATGCAAGTAAGCATTAATCTTGTTTTCCACATGAGAACACTCTGTTTCCATATGGAATATTGGGACAAACATCTGCTAGGAGAAAGGTTAAGTAGCTTTTTCTCCCCAGTACTATACATAATTCAGAAAAAAATAAAAGTGACTTCAAAATTGTACCTTTTTACATTTAATTCCCATGCATTTAGAGTTTTCTCTTGACACCAATAAAAAGGAGAAAGCACCAAGAAAGGACTCATAAGAGCAGGCAATACTCACTCATCCACAGAGCCAGCTAAGGGTTTCTTGGATCGCTTTATTGCGTAAATACAGCCATCCAGCCTCTTCACACATTTAAACACAGAGCCAAATTCACCAGATCCAATCTTCTCCAACTCATGAAATTCAGTTGCATATCGTGACTTCATGTTACTTTCTGTTATTGTTATCCTCTGCATTAATTAGAAAGCAGATTATTTATAACTGTAAATACACTGCCCAACTTCACATCCAGCTCTAATGACTAATTAATTACCTTGGCAGGTCTCATAGCTTCATACTCAGGCTCCCCATCACTTGCTTCCATGTCCTCTCCACAAGAGCTGCAATTCACACCAGTTACTTTAGCAGAAGTAATATGGCTTAAGCAACCTTAAAACTGCAGTCTAGCAGCTGTTGATTTTTCTGAGATCTAATTCTCCCATTCTAGCCCAGTTTAGTTTAGCTAATGGAACCCTAATAAGCATACACTCATAAAGCAAAGGCACCATGCTACTATATCATTTATTTCTTCATGTTTTATACTAGTGAATGTGTCAAGAAAAGACTGTGTGCATAACTTAGGTAAAAAGGCTATAGGACATGGCCTGGTCTGCCTTCTCTGTACACTAATCAAGCCATNTTCACATCAAACAGTGACAAAAAAAAAGTACAACTGACTCCCAAGAAATAACTGAAGGCATCACCAAGAACTGGCTGATGATAGATGAGAAGTGTAAAACCTAGTGCTGTATCCCACCCTTTATGCAATGTGATAAAACTACCTTTTTTTGCTGTAGCTACTGGGCAAATTAACAGGAAACCAACTTAAGGGAAAAGACACCTCTCCCTCTTCCAAATCACTGGCAGGGTACCAACCCTACCATAGCAAAAAGCTTTAGAAATCACACCCACCTCCCTTTTTTAAAGGAACCTCTGGCAATTTTCTCTATTCCAACCTATCCAATTGTACAGAAGAATGAACAATTTTGCTGCTCACAAATGCCTCACTGCATTTCAAATATGCTTGAACCATTAAGCCTTTGCAGTTTTATACAGTTTTTGCTTTGTGTATCTGCTTTGCCTTTTCCAACAGAAAGGAACATGAGCTCATAATACTGTTGTCTCAAATATGTCTGTGTAGGGACAACCAATTGCTAAATGGGGATTTGTAAAGATACCTGTATATCTTACAAAGTTTGTTTTTTTGAAAGCAAGTACAGAACAAGTGATCAACTTGACTTACCATTGCAATATTCATTCTGTATAAGCATATGATCATCTTCAGCCCATGCAGAGAAGTATCTTACTACGTGAGAATGCTGTCCTAGAACTGCATGTGCATAGACCTCTCTTAAAGCATTTTGCCTGTTAGCCACAAAAAAGAAAACCACACAAGAAAATTATAAGGTGAAATTAGGCCAACTTCAGCTTGACAGAAACATATTACAATATCATGCCCTGGTTCAGAATTCCAATTAAAATTAAGCAAACTTTGAGAAGCATTACTGAAGATTTAGAATAAAAATAATCATCAGATACCAGGAGCATGAGTGAACTCAACATCCCCAACTTCTTGGGTGTAAGTCTGGTATGTAATTTTGGGCAACTTAAACTTGTTGAGTTTTATAATATAATTATTAGAGCAGTTAAGAGAAAAAAAAGGTATTTCTCAAATGCCTAAAAATCCCCTAAAACTGATTTCACTAATCTGCATGCCACTCATGTTCACAAGGATGAGGACCTAGTTGGGAATATTGCTTGCCTTTCGTATCTCAAAGGATAATCACCACTGTTCAATCATATAGTCCCTCCCAACATTAATGCAAGTAAGCATTAATCTTGTTTTCCACATGAGAACACTCTGTTTCCATATGGAATATTGGGACAAACATCTGCTAGGAGAAAGGTTAAGTAGCTTTTTCTCCCCAGTACTATACATAATTCAGAAAAAAATAAAAGTGACTTCAAAATTGTACCTTTTTACATTTAATTCCCATGCATTTAGAGTTTTCTCTTGACACCAATAAAAAGGAGAAAGCACCAAGAAAGGACTCATAAGAGCAGGCAATACTCACTCATCCACAGAGCCAGCTAAGGGTTTCTTGGATCGCTTTATTGCGTAAATACAGCCATCCAGCCTCTTCACACATTTAAACACAGAGCCAAATTCACCAGATCCAATCTTCTCCAACTCATGAAATTCAGTTGCATATCGTGACTTCATGTTACTTTCTGTTATTGTTATCCTCTGCATTAATTAGAAAGCAGATTATTTATAACTGTAAATACACTGCCCAACTTCACATCCAGCTCTAATGACTAATTAATTACCTTGGCAGGTCTCATAGCTTCATACTCAGGCTCCCCATCACTTGCTTCCATGTCCTCTCCACAAGAGCTGCAATTCACACCAGTTACTTTAGCAGAAGTAATATGGCTTAAGCAACCTTAAAACTGCAGTCTAGCAGCTGTTGATTTTTCTGAGATCTAATTCTCCCATTCTAGCCCAGTTTAGTTTAGCTAATGGAACCCTAATAAGCATACACTCATAAAGCAAAGGCACCATGCTACTATATCATTTATTTCTTCATGTTTTATACTAGTGAATGTGTCAAGAAAAGACTGTGTGCATAACTTAGGTAAAAAGGCTATAGGACATGGCCTGGTCTGCCTTCTCTGTACACTAATCAAGCCATCTAGTGCTAAATGATGATTTCGTAACAGCAAAGCAGATACTTTAAGAGCTGTATTATGCATCACTAACAGATCTGCAAGGAAAAATACTTTCACAGAAGCTTTTGCAGCTAAAAGTAGTTCCTACAGGTAAACTCAACAACAGCTCAACTTTACTCACTCATTCCAGTGTGTTCTCTTTCTCCTACGACATCTTCCCTCAGAGTTGTGAAGGAACATGGAATCAGGAGTGAAGGGATTGATGTTCACATGAGGGGTTTGTCTGATATCTTCCTCTTGCTCCTCTGATTTCCCAACATTCATAAATAGAGAGCCCCCTCGAACTTTAACTGTACTGGAGCCTATTCCTTGTGCTTTAGAAAGCAAACTCTGTATTGATTAAAAAACAACACACAGATGACATTTCCAGAGTCAGTATTGCTTTAGTCAGGTCATTCTTGAAAGACAGCATTACAATATGATCTCATAAAAGTTCGCTGGAGTTGTTTAAATAACCTGCATTTACATCAAAAATAATTCCAAAGAAACCATTAGACTTTAGACCCCACACAAAACCAGTTAAAGCAAACACTGAATGTTAAATTAATTAAAAATATTTAAATCAGAAATTATCAGAGCAGTATTTTTCTATCCAAGAAAATTAGGTGATGACATGACAAAGGACAATTTGTCCATGAAATGAAACTTATGCACTACCCCATGTTCTACCATCATGATTTTCACCTACACAATATAGAGGTAAGAGCAGACATAGGGAATTATCTTTGCTGACTACAAATACAAGTGGTAGGATAAAAGGCAAATAGAAGATTTATTTAATCCTGCTGCACAAATGCCTCTTTCTCAAGATTTGACAGCATTGTTGCACTGTCAGCTCAATGTACAAACCAGATCTTTTGGGTGGTAATTTGTCAATCCAGGCATTTTCCAGGCACCCAATTAAAGCCTCTCCCAAGAGTCACCTACATTCTGGTGAGAATGCCAACCACTGACCTACTGGATCACAAGCACTGGTGTATTGCCTTATCCCAGCAACAGCTTTCTAAAGATCCTGATGTAACTAACACCTAAATCACCTTAGGGAAGAAGGCTCAATACTTAGGAATCAAAACTGCCCTACCCCAGTCTGGACTAGATGAAGACCTTTAAATCCCTATGCACATCAACACACATTTCAATACTTCCACCACATACCTTAACCAACTCGGATTCTTCCAGATTCCAAAGAGAAGTTCTCCAAGGTAACCCACGTAGAATTTGCCCACCTAAGAATCCCACTAAAACGCAGTGAACCTTGGCTTTAGGTCACAATCCACAAGACTCATCTCTAAAGCATTTACTCCTGACTCACTACAGGATCACAGGATCTTTGGGTTGGAAGGGACCTTTGAAGGTCACCTAGTCCAGCCCCACCCCTGCACTGAGTAGGGACATCTACAACCACATCAGAGACCATCAGTCCAACCTGGCCTTGAATGTCTCCAGAGATGGGGCATCATCACCAGTTTCAGTATTTCCAAACATGTAGAAATTGATATCAATGAAGCTTCATCTGAGATGGAAGCTGAAGAAAACCAACAAGCTTGTCTTCCTCATACCTTAAGTTAGTTGCTTTCAATCTGTAGCCTATAGACCCCCTGAGATTATCCCCAGGAATCACCCCTGGGTTACTTCTAAATAAAAAGTAACCAAAAAAGTCCGCCGATTATCACTTAATTTAAATTCACTACACTGCATCGAGTTCAAAAGTTGAGACACCTTCCAAAAACCTGTTGTTGTCACGGTTAGGAGCTGCCTATCCCCTCCAGCTTCCAAATCCACGCCGGCTACTCGAACAGCCTTTTACATTCGAGGCAGAGTGCAGGCGCTGGGCTTGCAAAAGCAAAATCCAGGTATTAAAAAAAAAAAAATTAAAAAAAATGCCCACGTGACACTAAAAAAATTTAATTAAGAGTTTAATATTCTATTGTCACCTTAAAAAAAAAAAATCTACAAAATGCAGCAAAAACTGAGTGCTGAAATATTTATACAATACGCGTCGCCGAAGAGCTGATGCGTAAACACCGATTTTACAGGTACGAGGGGGGATCGCTCCGCGCCCGCAGACACAGTCCCCGGTGCGGGCCAACGGGCAGGGTGCGAGGGCCGCGCGCTGCGGCAGGGCGGCCGCGGCGGGCGGCAGCGGGAACCACGCGGAGGCGGCACCGCCCCTTCCCCCCCGCGCGGTGCCCACCGGCGCTGGGCCGAGAGCGGTTACATAACCGTGACGGGCGGCCCGGGGCAGTCCCCGGCTGACGCAAAGTTGCCGTTGCGGACACGCGAGGTGATGCAAACGGCTAGCGGGGCGGGCGGCGACCCCACCGACAACCCGC
>VYZU01038783.1:19031-61857 GCA_013401355.1 Ceyx cyanopectus
TCTGCTTTGAAGGTCACCTAGTCCAGCCCCACCCCTGCACTGAGTAGGGACATCTACAACCACATCAGAGACCATCAGTCCAACCTGGCCTTGAATGTCTCCAGAGATGGGGCATCATCACCAGTTTCAGTATTTCCAAACATGTAGAAATTGATATCAATGAAGCTTCATCTGAGATGGAAGCTGAAGAAAACCAACAAGCTTGTCTTCCTCATACCTTAAGTTAGTTGCTTTCAATCTGTAGCCTATAGACCCCCTGAGATTATCCCCAGGAATCACCCCTGGGTTACTTCTAAATAAAAAGTAACCAAAAAAGTCCGCCGATTATCACTTAATTTAAATTCACTACACTGCATCGAGTTCAAAAGTTGAGACACCTTCCAAAAACCTGTTGTTGTCACGGTTAGGAGCTGCCTATCCCCTCCAGCTTCCAAATCCACGCCGGCTACTCGAACAGCCTTTTACATTCGAGGCAGAGTGCAGGCGCTGGGCTTGCAAAAGCAAAATCCAGGTATTAAAAAAAAAAAAATTAAAAAAAATGCCCACGTGACACTAAAAAAATTTAATTAAGAGTTTAATATTCTATTGTCACCTTAAAAAAAAAAAATCTACAAAATGCAGCAAAAACTGAGTGCTGAAATATTTATACAATACGCGTCGCCGAAGAGCTGATGCGTAAACACCGATTTTACAGGTACGAGGGGGGATCGCTCCGCGCCCGCAGACACAGTCCCCGGTGCGGGCCAACGGGCAGGGTGCGAGGGCCGCGCGCTGCGGCAGGGCGGCCGCGGCGGGCGGCAGCGGGAACCACGCGGAGGCGGCACCGCCCCTTCCCCCCCGCGCGGTGCCCACCGGCGCTGGGCCGAGAGCGGTTACATAACCGTGACGGGCGGCCCGGGGCAGTCCCCGGCTGACGCAAAGTTGCCGTTGCGGACACGCGAGGTGATGCAAACGGCTAGCGGGGCGGGCGGCGACCCCACCGACAACCCGCGCACCCCCCCCAGTATCACAGAGCAATTTGAAAAATGATAACTTTTAGGGTTGAAAGGGACGTAAGATATCATCGAGTTCAACCCCTCTGCCACGCAGGATCATAATTTAAGTATAATCTAAGTGTAATCTAACACAGGTCTCAGAGGAACCATCCAAGCGAGTCTTGAAAGTCTCCGTAGGAGGAGACTCCCCTGGGCAGCCCGTTGCAGGCTCTGTGACCCTCACTGTAAAGTTCTTCCTCAGGTTAAGGCGGAACCTCTTGTGTTCCAGCTTGTAGCCATTCCCCCTTGTCCTATCACAGGGCATAAATGGGAAGAAGCTCTCACTTTCCTCTTGACACTTAGCCCTCAGATATTTATAAAGACTTATCAAGTCCCTCTCAGTCTTCTCCAGACTAAAGAGCCCCAGGTGTCTCAGTCTCTTCATAAGGCATTCCTTAATAAAGTATTAATATAGGCATAAGGTGTTCCAGTCCCTCCGCCCCCCTCACCGCGGGCGGCGGAGAGCTGCGGGGTGGGTGGGTGCCTCACCTTGGGGGTGTGCGGCGTGTCGAAAAGGCGCAGCTTGCGGAAGGTCTTGTGAGGCGGGGTGCCGGGGTATTCCGGCAGCGGCGAGCCGGGCTCCTTGCTCCGCGTTCGGTAACGGCTGATCGGGGAGCCCCCGCAGTAACCGCGGTCCTTGTGAGGGGGCGGCGGCGAAGGCGAGCCGGCCATCAAATAGGCGCCGAGCGTCTTCATCGGAGAGGAAGTGAATCCCTCCTCCCACGAGTCTCCCTCGTCCGGCAGCACCGCCGCCACCGGCTGCATCTCCTCCTCTTCCAGCAGGGGTGGGTTGTCCCGCGTCGGGGTCCGAGCCGCCGAGAGGAGCGAGTCCGCCTCCTGGAAAGCCGAGTCTTCGCCGGTGCTGTTGCCGCCTTCCTCCTCCTCATCCTCCTCCTCCTCCTCGCAGTCGCTGTGGCCGCTGACGAACAGCAGTTTCTGGCGGATCGAGGCGGCTGCTCTACGGACCGACATCCGCCGCGGCGGCGGCGCCCGCTGGACGCTGAAAAAGCTCATAGCGGCTCGGCTGCGAGCTCCACTACTGCCGAACCCAAGCAGCCTCCCCGCAGCTCTGGCTAACGGCAGCCGCTCCCAGCGCTGACTCGGGGAACGGTTCGCCTCGCGCTGTTCAGACTCCGCGGCTTTCCCGCAACCGTTAGTCACGTGGCGCGCAGCCCAACCAATCACGCCCGCCCACTCGGTTTGAAAACACGGAGGACGGGGGCGGGGCTACCCCCGGCCGCGTCACGGGGCGCTTTGGCGCGAACGCTGCGAGCGGAGGGGGCGGGGCCGGGGCTGGACGCCGTTGCCGCTGAGGCGGGGGCTGGGCGCCATCTTAGCCGGGAGCAAGGCTCCGCCCGGGAGCGGCGGGATTCCGGGGTTGCGGGAGGGGGGACACGCCCGGGAGGATAGCGCCCGAAGAGCGGGCGTGGGATGGGCGGGGACCTCAGACTGCCCAGCCCGGCCAGGGCGGTCTGAGCGCCGCCCCGCCCGTGGCACAGCACGCTGGTTCCGCTCCGTGCGCGAAAGTGCCAGCAAACAATAACAGCGCCTTTTCCGCCAGCCACAGGCGGGCCTCGGAGCCGGAGCGAAAGGAGAACGCGTTCCCAGGAGCGCCCTTCGCCTACCGGGCACAGCAGCGGCAGCCGCGCCCGGCAGGCGAACCGGGGGGACCGGTAGCCGGTGCCACGTACCGCCCGGGCCCCCCTACCCGGCAGATGCCACAACTTTGCTTCCAGGCTTCGCTTTCCATCTCCTACCGCCTTAATGTAACCTCTACCAAATCATTTTAAAATAAAGTTGGGTAACAAAGGTCCTGAAGAAAATCAACACTTTTCCAACCACGGGAGCCCCTTACACCCCAAGAAGGGCAGGTGCTGAGCCCCGGTGCGGTCTCTGCCTCCCCATCCCCTGGGCGGGCAGCAGCAACCGGGACTGCTCTGCGGGGAGCTGAGCACGGGGATGGGGGTGCAGAGCCCGCGGCAGCCCCTGCCCTCAGCCAGCCTCTCCGCCCAGCCTGCCTCTCTTCTCCATACCTCCAGCCCTTAGAGACAGCAATTTGTACTTAACCACGCTTCTGTTCTCTGCCGAGCTCCTGTCGCTGCCTGTGCTGCACCCCAGTGTCCATGGGCAAAAGCTTCAGAAGGGACCCGGGACACAGTCCCAGCTCCCGCAGCTGGGCACAGAGCTCCCCTGCTGAGGGAAGGGCTGTGGACAACAGCGGGGCTCACAGGACCTTTTCTGCTGCCGGCAGAAGCAGGACACCTCCATCTCCCAACAGGTAATTACTGCTAGGCAGGTTTTCTACTGAGGCTCAAAACAAAAATAGGAGGGTATGTTTTCCTGCCACTCTCCAAGCCCATACGCTTTTGGGAGGTAAGAAACTCCACTGGGCTGCTAGTGTCCCAGAGCCCTCCTAGGCTCCTTTCTTAACCTCTTGTGCCTCACCATGCCAGGCTCTGCAGAGCTGCCACGCAGCAGGGCACGGCCACACCAACATCTACCTCCCCGTGCTGCCCTGCAGGTGGCTGCCCGTGCCACCAGCACACTGCAAACACAGGAGCGCTTTTCATTGTTGGCTCATGGAAACAGCTCTCTACTCACACGTGCCCCGTGCCAGCGCAGAGATGGTTTTGCTCAGAGCTCCAGCACCTCCGGATGCTTGGATCACAACCTTTTTCTTCTCTAAGGCCTACAGAGAAACGTTTCTGCCTAAGTATCACAGCTCTGCATCTCTCTCACTCTTCCCCAGGCCGAAAGCTAAAGACAGTTCTTGTTTTCAAGACAAGCAGTGGGGAGCCACAGGAACACTGATTTTTAGATTGTGGGAACCTCCTCAAAACTCGTCTCAGAAAACTGGGAGTAGCCAACAGAACCTAGGAAGATGGAATTGGGCAGCAGTTACAGACACGGCTACCTCAAGCTGTGAACATACTTGGTGTACAATAGTTTAGAATCATGACATCCCATTAAAAATGCTTTTTTTTTTTTCAAAACTGAAATGCATTGTATAGCAAATACTGAAACACTGGAGTTTTAGAACAGATGATGCAAGAGAGGGCTATTAAAAAAATACAACCTTCATCTCTTTCTTAGTTAATAACCCACAAAAGGAGATGCAAAACAATTTCTAACAAATGATTCCAAACATCCCAGCCACTAGATGTGGCTTGTTTCAATCATATATAAAGTTTTCCTTTTAAAAAACAGTAATTTAAACTTTAAATAAATCACTCCTGCTGAAATGTTTAAGCTGCAGTTTCCTTCCCAAACTCAACCTAAATATAACTGGTGCTATGTGGGTTTCTGGGGGCTCCAGACAGAGGGGTTTATGTGAGGTTAAGTGGTAAACTGAAATGCAGAAGCCCTGTTGTATAGACTTTGACTGATGAATTGTAAATCACTGGAACAGTCTGAGTGGGTCAAAACCAAATGGAACAACTCTGTATGGAGAAGGGAATAACCAAATGGAACAACTCCATTTGTATGGAGAAGGGAATATTTCTGAAGAGAGACAGGTATGAAGGGAAAGGAAAAAATGAATAAAGATAGAAAGAAACAGCAGTAACACAACTGTTTTGTTTGAAAAACTATCTTTCTAAACTGAGAGCAAGAGAGAAAGAGAAGTACTGAATAAATATGTAACTACCAAACTGCCCAGTTCTGTATCAGGCTCATCACTGGAGGAAGAGGTGAGGGGAAGAGCTCTGCAGGTTTCCACTGTGCCATGCTCTCCGAGGCAAATTCATTCCAAATTCTCTGAAGCTGATTAAATTGCAGCTTAGAGACTCCGTAGAGCTTGCAAACTAAAGCACCAATCCTCCAAATAGATGGAGCAACACCTGAGCTGATGGCCAGGCAGTTCCTGGCTGATACTCCTACCACTAAGAGAAATTTAAGGGTTTTCAGGATCTATTTGCAAAATTAGCTCATCTCTTTTTCTCCTTTTCATACTTGCTTCTAAATGAAAAGGTATCAGTCTAGTGCACTGAAAATTTTGCTACCAGAAGTACTTATCTGGAGCAGCAGACAGTGACAAACTTGCTTTTCACTAGGAGTTTTTAAGCTCAAGGGAAACAGTTGTTCCCTCTTGAGGGCAGCAGGGGAACCCAAGTCATGATGAATGTGAAATGGAACAATGGCCAATTTGTCTAACTGCCACAGCAGTGGGTACACTGCCACCCTGGCAGGATTTCCTGCACTTCCAACTTCACCTGCTGTCCTCCAAAACCACTTTGATCAACAATTCTGCCAAAAACTGGATGAAACTCATTCTACATCAGCCAGCAGAGTTGTGAAGCTGAGTTCAGCTTATTACGAGAAGGGTGCATTGAGTGAAAAAGCAGAAAGGAGGAAGGTCTAAGTTACTTGAATAAAAAACAAACACTACAGTCACCTGTGTCAAGGCTGTTGCTGGAGAAGTGAGAGCAGAGAGATTTGTGCTATTCCCAGCCTTTCTGAGGGCAAGGGCTCCAGCAGGTATCTGGGCACCAGCCTGGTTGTCACCAGTGCAAGCAATGGTGTTGTAGTTCACTAGACTTGGCATATAAAGGGCTAACAGGTCCCAGTGGTTTGGTGCCAACTGGCAGGTGGTGTCTTCAGGCCACAACTTAAAGGGGAACACTTTCAAGATATTTTATGTGGGGCTGTGCTGCTAACACAGCTTCCAGGAGCTGGCAACCTCTTTTTTCTTCATTACAAGGTCCAGAGTAGAATGGGTTTCTGTCAAACGTGGACTTTGTGTCCCAAGACATGCCTGGAGAGTTGATGCTGCCAGTCCTCTTACTACTTTTAGCCTGCATGCAGATAGAGCATTTCTCAAGCGTATAGTCACCTTGGGATGCCCCCCAAAGTAAGGATGAGCTTCTGGACCCAAAGTCTGGGAATTTAAGGGGAGATCCAAAGATACTCAGAGAGAAGTTAAAATGTACAAAGTACATTTTAAAAGCACAGGTTTTACCAAGCAATCACAATTCAATGTCTCTGTAAGAGCACGTACTCTAAGTTTTTTGTGACTCCATTTTGCCCATACATCTGTCACTCACTACTTGAAAACTCTGCTTACAAAGAACATAGCAAATGAATCTGTTCCCAAGAGTTGTGTTCAGATCAGAAATTTCCTCCAAAACACTCTAAAGCTGAAGAGACTGACTGATGGCCATGACTGAGAACAGGTACAATCAGAATGCCCAACCCCTGTGCTGAAGTTAAAATGATCAGAATAGAACAAAGGTAAAATTTGGTATCTGCAATTTAAAACTTAAAATACCTAATGCACAGAAACAAAATAGTCACTACTAAGTTGCAAGTATCACCAATTTTCTTCCTTTTTACCTCCAGGGTCCATGCAAAACCATACAAGAGGTACTCAGCCTTTTTCCAAATGCACCACTATTAATTTTAATAATCTCTTGGAACTCAGTTTACTTTTATCTGAATCTCTAAAAACTGTTTGCAAAATTTTAACCTTACATGAAATGCCCAAGACCACTAACACCAACCATCCTCATGAACCTACATACATTCAAAAAAACCCTCTTATTGTCTTGAATATATTGATTTAAAAACAGAAAGTACCTAATCCTGTCTGTCCCGCAAACCATTCTTGTACTTTCTGATTTTTCACTCATTACATACTGTATTCAAATCCAAATTACTAGTCAAATACTCGAGTGTCTGTTCTGCTACTGCTTGGTTCTTTAAACTCTCCAGAAAAATGAGGAAAATACAGCAGCCTGTCAACCTAAATGCTGGTGAAGGATTTAAACTGGGGGTCCGACATTAACATAAGAGACTTTTTTGTTATAGAAAAAAAATTCTGCACAATCACTTGTGCCCTGAAAGTGTGAATGTTTTGCTATTCCTTTGGGTAAAATGCTTTGAATAATCTAAACAGACCAAAAAATAATCCAATCTATCAGTGCTTCAGAGCTTGAGATGGATGGGATTTAAGGGGGTCACATTTCTGTTACAGATAAATAAATACACAGACTTTGGAGGACAAAATGCTCCCTTGTTGATAAAATCTTGTATGTTTATTGGGATAATTAAAGTCTGATTAGAATATCACCCTCAGTTAAAAGAGTCTGGTATCACATCCATGATGGGGTTAGGTTTCAACCACTTAATGCTAATGGTGATGGGTTAGATCTTCAGATCTTCCTTTAGCCAAGTGAACTTCACTAGTAGAATGAAAAAACAGCAACAAAGGAATGTCAAACTTCTGGCAACACCTATGCTACCTCTTAAAATGGAATTTAAAATTTATTTATTTATTTGGTCTCTTGTCATAGAGGTCCAAGCTTTGGAAGGTTTTTATCAGTGGAGAAAAAAACATACTTTTGGGGGATCTGGTGTTTAAACAGATACTGCTTTGTAAACAAACAGAGTACCTTGCTATCAACCATCTGGAGTTTGTGCATCTGCAAAGACAAGGCATGTGTTAATTTCTGTCTTTTTTTTGTAAAAATAAATGTATTTTTCAAGTTCCAAACAACTGTAAAGTAGTAGTGGAACAGGACATGAGTTCCCTTCATTTAAGCAATAAGGTGTTAAGAGACTGGAAGAAATCAGTTTGCTTCCTACCCAACTATCAGTGAAATCGACTCTTTGCTCTACTTGAAAATTGCACAGGAAATTTGACAGGACATTTAATGGCTTTCATGCAATGGCAAACTAGGAGTGACTGGAACAAACTGGTTACAGGGCACTTTAGCATCTTGCTAAGCAGAAGCTACGATCAGCCAAAGATGTGAAATCTGACTAACCTAACAGCTGTAGCACAGAAGTTGCCAGGCTCAGACTTAAAACCCCTTTCCTTACTCCTTACCATCTTTTTTCTTTTTCAAGTAGCTTCCTGAGGCCGGGGAAGGCTACCCAACCCTGCACTGAGAAGTACATAGTGTGCAGAGGGATTCTTCCATCAGCGAGCAAAGCACGAGTGCCACAGAAACCAGAAGATCCAGTTAAACTCGGGGCAGGCTTGCAGGGATTAGGAAGGTTTAGAAAGAGCTGCCTGCCAAGGTCAGAGCCCGTGTTTATCTGGCCTATCAGCCCCGTGCTCCTCCTGTGTGCTAAGCAGACACCACAGGCCGCTCCTCCCGCCCTGGGCCGCCGTCTCCGCTCCCGGTCAGCTGATGGGTCGCCCAGATGAATGATAGCACCGGGGATTACGGCTGTTTACAACGTCGTTGTCAGGCTTCAGGATTTACTCTTATAAAAACACACTCTTGGAGCACTCTATTCATGTGTGCTGTGGCATTAGCTCTTTAGGGGGAAAACAGTCCTATTGTTATGGGTAGTGCGTCTGGCACAACAGGTCGGCGGCCTGGGGCGCTGGCAAGAATTGTCTTGCTCTTCACTCCCAGGGGGAGGCTCTGAACCGCAGTAAAGAAAAGAAAAGCCCACAGTGGTGACAAACTGTGGAAAAGGGAAAAGCTGGCTGCAAAATTTAGAGAGGCTTTGTTTTCATTCCTTTAAGGAAGGAGTTGGTGTAGGCCTGGAATTCAAATCTGAAAGAAAGATTGTTACCGGGAATGCTGGAAACAGGAGCCAGTTTGTGAGGGGCAGTGATACACTGAGCTGCTTTATTTGATTGGATTCTTTTACACATTATTTCCTTCTAGTGTGCCAATTCCCTTTGAGACAGAACTTCTAAAAAGAGTAAAAACCTATGAGTAAAGGACAGAGATTTCTAGTGCTAAATGCCTGGTCCTTTTAGCTGTATTCTGTTTCCTCCTCCTGAAATCCTTTCACCACTATTCCTACCTGACTGGATTTCAGCCTGTCTCATCTCCACCACAGCTCCTTCCAACAGCAGCAGCACTTGACCAAAACAGCTCCCTCCACTCCAGTGTGAATGGAAGCAAGGTGGAAAAACCACACCAGTCTGAAAACAACTCTATTAGGACTACAAGCCCCCCAGCTAAGACTGTTACCTCAGCTTCTCTTTAAATACAAAGCAGTCTAAGCCAGTCTGGCTTGTTTATTCAGCCTGGTTTCTGTTAGCACAACGTGGAAACATAACCTTTGACTGGGGAGTTTTGCAAGAATAACTGCTAAGATACCAGTCAGAGAAATCATTCAAACAAACCCTGTCCCAACAGCTGGTTCTGAATGCCTTGCAGCAAACCAAGTAGTATAGAAGAGGAAAGAATACTCACATTTGGAGTGGTCAGAGAATGTCCTGGGAAACAAAAAGAAGTAAAAAGCTGAAGTTATTTGTTTGCTAAGTCAAGCCCACCATTTCTGCCACTGTTCCCAGAAAATATAAGCAATTAAGTTTAAGAAAACCACCCTTGAAAGTTCAAGTCAAATGATACATCTTTAATTTCTAAAAGGTGATAAGTACTAAGAAACTGATCTAGTTGACAGGCAAATAATCCTCCTTGCATAGTACATTTATCTCCATGGGATATCAAGAATTACAACACAAGAAAAACTGGCACCTGAGGAAGCAGCCTCAATCCTATACAAAAGTTACAGACAAGCTCAATGTTTCCAAGTTGCACTTCGTAAGGGATCCAGAGATGAGTCCTTGCTTTGTCCCCATCTATCCCACAGTACCATGTTCTTGCACTGCACTTTTCAGCTGGCCATCTGCATGGAAAACATGGAAGGCTGCCACCCACACTGACAGGAGTAATTCACAATAAATTAGTTTCATTCTATTAAAACTTGGCTTTCTTGAGGTCAAATACCTCAAGGTACATAGTTATGGACTTTATGTAAAAGGTGTACCTCTCAATACTTACAAAATGCTTACTTGATTAACCCTTCAACCAGATGTTTAATCCTTCCTTTGAGAAGGTAAAAGGGGAGGCTTCAGTTTCAGAAGTGCTCTTGACCCTCATGTAAAATAAGCACTGAAATTTACACGAAGCCAGAAAAATTCAACTTGCTTAACAAGCTTACTAGCAAGACAAGAGTAAGACACTTTTTCATATATATAAAAAAATTCAAGTTACATTTTACTGCATGTGTGAGACATACCTACAAGGGACTTTTTTCCTTTACAGAAGGATAGGTGGAGAGGAGCATTGTACTTACATCAGCATTAATTAATCCCTTTTTTTCTAGTAACTGTGTCCTGATTTTCAGAAGCACTGATTATCAGCATATCCTATGTACTGAATGGTAGCAGCAGGCACTCAGAACTGTTGAAAACAGACTATTAGTACTTGTACTTATGCCACAAATGCACCATTTGAAAATACTCCTCTTAAAAACAGGCAGTTTACTTTTTACTCAAAGCTGGTTGACCAATTAATCTTTTAATCATTCTCCTAGAGTTTTAGAATATTTAAAATAACTATCAGCACTAATTACTCTATACACTATGGTGGATTATGATCAAAATAATGTGTCAAAAAATTAAGTTTATGATAAATAAACTTTGGAAAAAAATTATACAAGGCCGTAAATAAATAATTTGAACTTGAGTCTCATTAAAAAGTAAAACAGTACATCACACATCACTATCATCCTACCTAGACAGTACAACCTTGCTATATTTTATTGCATAATAATTTGAGAGTAACAGCTTAAGTAAAATATGTAAAGAAACAAAATCATTAGATTTACTTCCTTTAATATTGAACAACCAAAGCTTCTCCTTTGTACATAATCCAATTTAAAGATAATATAATTAGCACTTCCAGCATTAACAGTCTGTATTTACAATGAATGAGATGGGGGAGCATGTGAAACTGTATGAAACAAATCAAAATCCAAGGATTTACAGTAGGCTCGTAATCCAAGACTTTTCCATTTGTGGAATGCAATTTAAAAGGCTCTGTCATCTTTATTACTTGAAAGGGTTCCCAAAAATGATGATTTTAATAGTACTTTAAGCATCTGAAATCTTCAGTAATGCCTTCATTATTTGTACATGACATTAAAAATTAATTCCAATACTTCCATTTCATTTTTCACTTGCTTGCAGACCAGTCTGAAATCTGATGAAAGGATAACAAGGAAATTTACTATATAATCCTAATTCCATATTCCCGAATATACAACAGTTGGAAGTAGATTATGTCAGTCCATTCCAAGGGTTATGTACACAAAAAAAATCTTACAAAATGTTCTTCGCTCTTGCATAAAATGTGTGCAGTTATCAGTGAGTAGGGAACTTCAGAGGTTTTATGCTGCTGCTGGCATGGGCCTTTACTGATTGAAAATAAAACAGCTTTCACTCTATTGTTCTGGTAGCAGTTTTAGAAGTTAATCATCAATCCCTGGTGTTTCACCCTGTTGTATTCTGGACGCTATTCTAATGGCTTCTTCCAGAGACTGTTGCTCTCCAAGCTGAAACAAATGCATTTAAACATAAAGCAAAAATGTTACACATGCACATTAAAAAAAAAAAAAGACTAAGCTAAAAATCTAGGCACAGATCAATACTTTACCACAAATAAGTGCAATCAGTATTGTCACACCTCTTCTAGGTGATACATGCTGGCAGCTATCTAATCAGCATGACAATTAAGATAACGTCTGATAGCAGATTGAACTGAGTTTCTATTTATCCACCAAATAAATTTTCTTCAAAGAAATGCTGCATGGTAAACACTACACGACACACAAAGTAGACGATATTTAAACTTTCCAGCTCTAATGAAGCAAAGATAAGGCTTTCAAAAGTCTCACTGGCTGCTGAATTACATTTTAACACTGATAAAGCAAACAAATATCTTCATTTTTCTTAACTCTCTTGCAGAAAGTCAGCTCATTGGAACACCACATGACAGCAATATACAGATGTAAAGGGTATAGTTATTGCAGAATCCTGACTGGATTAAAAAAGCAGTTGTGATGACTGTTCAATTCTAGGTAGTTTAGAGTGGAAATTATCTTGTAGTTGTAACTACAAGGACAAGGCCATCAATGTATCTGGCACTGTCAGAAGTATCATCAACCAACCCTCAAAAAAGACAACTCTGGGAGAAGACTCCACAGTGATACTGTACATACACAATGCACATACAGCCAGTGGTGGGAACACTGAAGACATCCTCAAGCTAACAAAAATGTAAAGCTGGCCATTACCTACTGGCCCTGGAGGAAGATGTGTGAGAGTGTGACAAGTAAAGCCAGATTATTTGACCAGTGGACTAAAGGGACTATTCTAAATATCACTTGTAACTTGTTTTTACAGTCCCTGGATGGAGATCACATTCTGGAGCCACTCCAATCAAGAAAAGCTCTGCTACCATAACTCTTGCTGCTAATGCTATCAGTATTTAGAAACCAAATGGATTCATTTACTAGTCTCACAGGACAAAAAAAGGAAAAAATCTTATGAATAATCAACAATATTTTAATTTTGGACTCTCCCCTATTTATATCACATATTTGAAGTTTAATATATATAAATATACTTGACCAAGAGCTTCACTGCTGGTGAAGGGGGCACATGCAGGGTGCCTGCTTTCCTTTCATTCCAGGGTATGAAGGTAACTTGCACTGAGAGGGTGCAAGTTACATTTCCCTTCCTCTCATGCCAACCTTACCTTAAGATATGCTATTTCTTACATGCAGTTTTGATTACTGCCAACTTAGCTCGAAAGACAGGAGTTCAGAATTAAGAGCTTCTTGACCTTCACTGCTCTTCAATCAGCAGCTGACCCATTTTTCACTTAACAAAGGGTAAAGCAACAATCTCTCATTTCTGCTTGAAGATATTAACACAATTCCTTTCAATCTGAGCTTTTAGAGTACTTACATACAGACTACAGCTTTAATCCTGAGACACAAATGCTCAAAGGTCTTGATCTCATACTAGTTTCAGCAAATATGAAGAGTCTAAGGGAACCAGACTTAAGTTGCTGTTACTTCCACGTATGAAGTACATTTTCCTCCCTGGAAATGAGAATTTTGGTGCTCTTTCTGCATTTCTTTTTCAATCTGAATCCAATAAACTTCCAAGAACACATTAACTTACACTCTAATACTGATTTGTTTAGAAACCCTTCTGACAATCTCCCTTCTGCAGAAGCCACACTGGTGTTCTTTCATACTGGTATTTGTCAGAGCTGAGGCCCATCATCGAAACCATATTCAAGAAGATTGCATATACTCAACTGCATTGAAATTCATAGGGTGTATGACACCCATGACAACTCTCCTCTGAATTGTATACTGCTTCAGGATGTATAGTTCCTCTGATTTTCCATTTGTTATCAGTGGTGATACCCAGTCAACAACAGGATCAAGCCCTCAAAGAGCTGGGTCTCAATTCCATGGTATATTTGAATATGAAAGTAGCTTCATGACATTCCCAGTGGACAGGAAAGCTTATCCACATCAAACTGTTACATCACTGGGAGCTTTGAGCTCTAGAAGCAAGAACCACTCCAAAACCCATGAATACCACTTACCTGTACTGCAATTTGTGTTCCATTGGATGTAGCCAACAACGTAACAGGTCTAGTCTCTGTGGTCACTAAATGGTGCCCATGTTGCTGATGGCCCATTTCTGAAGAGGCACTGTGAAATGCTGCCAGGTCTTGAGCCACAATAGCAACCTTCAAAACCAAAGGAAGAGAATCAGCTGGGTGACAGCTCTCTTAGCATTTGTGACCTCATACAAAGGTTGTCTACACTGTTAAGTTCAAGCTGTGACTACCCACGAACATAATCTTATACCCATGAACATAATCTTACTGTGCAAAAGGTAATTTTAAGAAAGGCTGCCACCACTGCATTCTCAAAGTTATCTATGAGGTCTCAAAACATAAATGTCCTCAGAACTGCAAAGTTCAACAAATGTGCCTATAAGCCTGTGATTACTTATCCATGCAGAGCACCGTGTTTAATAACTATCTTCCATTTTGATGTAGTGCATTTTGAGAACAGCAGAAAGCATTTTAATATAAAGATTAAAAATTCTATCACTAGATTTCTACTAAAATATTAGCTACTGTATTTGTAAAAATAAAAACAGACCTGCAGAAATAAGCACTTGATGTTTCTGTTCTGCTGTTACAGTCCCATAATATTAAACTGGATTCTATTCTTAGGTCTGCGGCTCATTTACTTTGTGACTTTGGGGAAAACACTTAGCATTTCTAGGTCTTATTTTACATATACCTAAATTAATTATTGGACTGGTACCTCAGCACTTTTTCTTGGGGCCCAATTATTGTTTATAAAACCTTCTGCCATATGTTGATGTGCAGCACTGGAGTAGAACACAAAACACTTGTATGAGGGAACGCTACAGCCAGGTGTTGAAAACTGCTTTACTTAGATATGAGTGACAGTCCTGTGATGGCTTAGGCAGCTCTTTTAGCTCATGTTGGGAAGGAAGATTGCACAGGAAGGCAGGACAGTGTCTCACCTGTTGCCCTTCAGTGCCTTCTGCTGTCACCATGGCCACGGAGTGCGTGCCCGCAGAGGAGATGACAGCGTCGTGGGCAGGGACGGTGATGGTGGTGCCATCTTGTGTTACCATGGTGATGGTATTGCCAATGGCCTGCATATCTGCCTGGGATATGTTCACCTGAAACACCAAACAGAAAGGTTTGATTGCTGCTCAAGTCACACTCGAGCCTTCCCTTCTGGCAACGTACCAAGGTTTGAAGTAAGGGTTGATGGTGCACATCTGGAGTGTAACAACATTTATCAAAGAAACCCCTGCCATCTAAAACATGTGTGGCAATCTAACTAAAAGGCAACTTGTTCATAATTAGCAGGAAAAAAAGTTTTAAGCCATGATCAGAAGTGGCCAAAAGCTGTAGGAGCTGTTACTCCTTTTCCTGAGCAGCATGGCCACACACCCCTCCAGAGTCACTTGGGCCAAAACCCCTCATGACATTCATCTTACTGCCTGGGATCTAATCCTGCATGACTTTTCAGACACACATCTGTCTGCAGAAATTAAATGATAGCTCTCAGTGCTAAGAAGAATGCATACCTGCCTCCAGAGTCTGCAACTCCATGATAAGCAGATCTTACCCCAAATAACTGCATGACAGATAATCTGCCTCCTGCATATTGGGCAATGTGACTCAAGGTAGCACCACCTGACATACTTTTATCTTAATGGATGCACTAAAGAGGCTTAGAAGGGCTTTAACCACGATTAAATAATTCATAAAAGAGTCATTATACAAATTACTGATGTCTCCAGCATCAATGCATTGAGGCATCAGCTACATGATTTGATGTCTGATTTACAAGGCAGTAAAACACAGCAGAACTCAAGTCTAGCCAAAGGATCACCTAAAGAAATGCAAGAACTCCATGTCAAGCCTTCTCCAGGCTTTCATTTTGGAGGGTAAATACACCAGCTCCTTAGTACTGCTGCAATATTCAGGGCTGGCAATATAACAGCCCCCTTTTATATTTAATTTCCAATTTGAATTTAGAAGATACCTTTGCTATGCCACTGGCATTTCAGCTCCTTTCCAGCCCCAGATACTAACTTTTCCCCATACACCTTTGATATATTGCCAAACTTAAACTTAAAAATTGCATGGAAATCACCTCACAGTGAAATTTCATGTGAAATCCTTAAAAAAAAAAAAATATCCACAGGGATTTTCAAGTGGAGGTAACATCAAAGCATTCCTTCCCCTCTTGGTTATGCTAGAAATAGTAAGAACTTCACACTACCAAACAGCTTGTAAAGCAGGCACTTAGACTTAAACATTTCCTTCCCCTGTCCCCCCAAAAAAGATGTGTACAGACAAGACAACAATTAAGATGACCATAAGGAATTAAAAGAATAATCAAGGAATTCTATGAAGTCTCAGAAACTAGGCTGCATATATAGCAACTGTTAAATACCTTGTGCCTACTTTAAGGGTGACAAAAACAAAGAGTATAGCAAAAAACCAAAAATCTACCTTTGTATTAATATAGTTTCAGATGTCAGAGTATGTGCTTTTATTTTGTTATTCCAGAAATACTGACCCAGCTTCAAGGAAGGTTCTTTCCTTAAGAAAGCCACATGTATATTTATCAAGAACTCTAACTGATTTTAGGCAGCCCATGGAGTATCTGCAAGCACCTGCCTCAATTCTCAATGAATATTTCTGTCAGCTCTTCCTTCACACTGTGGTTACTTACATGTTGGGTTCCATCCTGGGCTATTAGTGCAACTTGTTGACCTAATCCTGACTGAGTAACTGTGGCAACCTGTGCAGAAATGACATCTTCTCCCTCTACACCTGTCACATAGGTTATCTGGGAGCCTTTAAGGACGTCATCACCTTGACCTATGTGATGGAAAGAAGGCAAGCTGGTTAGTTTACACACTCTAAATGCTGTCAGGAAAGCAGTCTTAAAGGTTTTAAACATTCAAATGGAAACATTTGAATAGAAAGAGGAGAAAAAGAAAAGGAGGAAAGATAGCAAAAACAAGTTGGAAAGCCTGTTGTTTTAGGAACACAGGAATAATCTTTTAGCTATGAGTTTTAACACACAAATACTATAGATGAATAAAATACTCATTTAGTTTACAAGCAAAAATTAAAATGGTGACAAATCTTTCTAATTCATTTATTAAAAGTTGACCTCTCCACACAAGGGGCTCCATGCAAACACAACTGGCAGCTTTTTAAGAGTTATTAATTAACAAACATACAGAAGACCACAGTGATGCCTTTGTGTGAAGATTTAAGTTAAGTTCATTATCTTAATAAATGTTTAACCTCAGCAAATGAATCTTATCACTCCCCTAAAAGAAGTGATTACAGCAAATCTGCTGGAGATGCACTCAGGGCAGTTTCCCACAGGTATGCTCTAAAATACAGTTTGTGTATTTCCCAGCTACACTCACACAAAAATCACAATTTGCCAGGTGGTATTTGTCCTGCCACAGAACTTCCTTCAGGATGATTTCAGTCAGAGGACTCAATATTCATGATAATCATGAAAAATATGTAAGTACTGCAGCACATAACCTTATTCGTATCTTTGTCTCTAGGTCAGTTGGCAGAAGCTGTCAGCCACAGCTAAGCCAGCACAGCATCAGGGTGCTGCAGGGAGATTTTCTTTTACTCCTGCATGAAAGACTGTCACCAATCAGTATGTTACACATACTCTTACAAAAATCCCCAAGAAAAATCCAGTAGGTTGCAAATAAACATTGTAGATGTTCACAGCTCTCTTCTCACATTCATAGTTTATAGTAGGTTTGCTGGGACAGCAACTCAGATTGCTCTATGACCCCCAGGACTGCTATAAATGAGTTTATGATCTGGTCAATTACTCCTTCAGTTTCTGTTTACAACTTGCCTAACATACTAAAAAGTCCTACAAAGAAGGTAAATAACTTACTTAGTACTTCAGATTTTATCTATGCTTTCATTTCCTTGGTTAGAAAAAAAACCCAGCAAAATACTTCAGTACTTTCCAGGACATTTTCTTTTTTTTTCCATCAAGAGATTCAAAGACTGAAAGTCTAACCTGGAGGTGGCTCAAAGAAAGCCTCTTGTTCCTCTTCAATGGGCTCTGTGTCATTGTGTGCTGTTCTCTTGTGCATAGCAAGTGTGGAAATCTGCTTGTATGTCTTCCCACAGTGGTTGCAGTTATATGGTTTGGAATGAGTATGTACAACATGATGTTTGTATAAACTGGAATACTCTGTAAAACGTTTGTCACAGCCAGGAACTGTACAGACATAAGGTTTCTCCCCTGGGTGCAAAAACAAAAGGCATAAAGAAAACTTGATCCAGGATGCAAAGAAAAAAATCAACTAAATTATCATTATCAAAATTATCAAATTATGATACTTAGTGACACACCTGCATTACCAACCATACTTCAATTTCAAAAGCAACAGTGCAGCTCAAACTCACAAAGCTTATCAGTGCAGTCTCTCACTGCTACCTTTTGTTGGTTGTTTTGGTGGGTTTGGTTTGGGGTTTTTTTAAGTAGAGCCAGGGAAATTTTGGCCCTATTTCCCTTTTTTCTCTCCCTATCATCCCAACTCTAACATTCTGGTGAAGACAAGATAGAGGCTGAAAGCTGCAATGGCAGTTTGGCATCCTATAGGGAATTTTGTTCTTTTATTACTGGAAGTTTCATACTTTTCCTGAATGTTGACACACTAGTACAATTTCACTCACTTTTGAGTTTAAGTTCTGAAGAAATCTATAGGGAGAGTATGTTTAAATAATTATGATTTCATATTAAATCACCTTTCATTTAAAAATCAATGAGACAAATGTCCAAATTGCATTATAAACTGAAAAGACAACCTGAGATACAAAATATTACTCTATGAAACTTGTCTATAAAATATATAAGGCTGCCAAGATGGTTTGGCTATCACTGGCTTTTACCTTCCAGAACTTCCAGATTTGGGCTGATTATTTCTGCTGACTAACCTAGTTGGATAAGTAGTTTTCCCTCCACCTATAAAAGGAAGGTTTTGACCACCAGGAAAATACAGCTGGGATCCAAGTGTGACCCATAACAGCGAGCCAATGTCAAGCTCAGATGTGCTTTCCTGTGACAGCTCACAGCAGCCCCAGAACCAGATTAAGGATTCAGCCCAATGTCCATAGAGGACAAGGGTTTGTATTTATTTTAAAGAAGTTTGTATCCAAATCACAATTATTCTGCCTTGACAGTGAGGCAGGAAACCTGATTGCTTAAGTGCTCAGCTGAGGGGACACAGAAGTACCAAGTCAGGTCATCTAAACACATTTACACTCAATTACAATGCACCCAAAGAGTGGATCACAGAGTCTCTCCCAATCAGATCTCACTTCAAAACAGAAAACATTCCTATGTACCTGTGTGTATCCTCACATGATTCTTGTAGTTAGTTGCACTGGCAAAAGCTCTCCCACATCCTGGCTCTGTACAGTAATAGGGCCTTTCCCCTGTATGAGTCCTGATGTGAACCTTTCTAATATTAGATGTGGTGAAAGACCTGCCACATCCTTCAAAGGGACACTTGAACGGCCTTTCACCTGGAAAAGAAAATAAATAAAATCAATAACAGGCATGAAATAACAAAAATCCTAAGTTACATTTTGACTGAGTAGAAATCTAAAGCTACCTGATTCTTTCAGACCCAAGTCAGAAGTATCATGAGCATGCCACTGGGGAATGTTCTACTGCTTAGTCAAAACTGGCACAATTCAGGGAAACCATACAATCTGTAAACTGAACTATGAAGCATACAAAGTACTTTATGGTGTAGAAAACAGATTAAGTTGCTTGGATTAGCTTCCACATTGTCCAAATTGATTTAACACCCCCTCCCCATTCATACATATGTTATCCAAAATAAGGACATCATACCATTTATATACTTAATTGTAATTCATAAAATGAAAAAAAAACATATAAAGATAAAATTGAATGGTGAAACTCATTATAGAAAGCACTTAATCTTACATGAGAAGAACCAAGTTAGAGAGAGACAAGTTTGAAACCCCAAAGCCAAAGCAATCACAAATACAGGTTTTGGCTTTCTAAAATAAGGCTACTTGTGTCATACAATTTAAGCACAGTAACTTACATCATTGCACCATGAACACCAGGAAAGACCAACCCCTGTCTAATTCCCCAATAGCACTGGCCCTTCAGATTTCTCAAAGCACACCGAGGGGTAGAGTGATGGGGGTTAAGTGGAGAAGTGAGAGCCACCTGACATGCCATCCTGTTGGAATTTCATTCTACATTCCACCCACAACTGCTTACCAAAAAGAAGAATCTGAGAGGAAGGGAGGGTAGATTACTGATGCAGAGGCACAGAAATGAAAAACAAAAGTCCTGATGGAGACGTTAGCACCATGAACCTCCCAAAGTGGTTAGCTCCTTGGCAGAGCAAACCAGAACTCTGCTCCTCAGGGCTGCTGCTTCGGGAAGGGTTGTGTTTCCTGCCAAGGCACTGTGTGTATTCAGTGTTGTGTTACCATGGCTCTCCTAATCCCTGCTCAGCACAGGACCTCGACTCAGCCTGAAAGGAGCAGGGCTGCAGAGTCCACCCCACCCAACAACAGACCCAAACAGACTGCTCTTGAAGAATGCCAGCAAGAATGTCACCTGACCGGCTGGGGAAGCCAGCCTTTCCACTCCTATTGTGCTCCTAGCAAAGCCACCTGTTTCCAGGTGACTGGCATTTCTAGCACCAGAAATGCAAACCAAGTCAGCAATCTCCAAGCTCTGTGCCACAGCAACTATGAGGAACCATCCACTACAATTTTGCTTGAGCAGAATAGTGTGATAGGGAAGACATGGAAGAACCCCAGTCAAGCATTTGATGGCACCATAAAGTGAGACTGGACTGCCACTGAAAAAGAGGAAAAAAAATTTTGGCTAAAACAGGCAGAAAATGAAGCTAGCTAACCCTGCTCTACACGATAAAGGAATGCAGAGTTTGAGAGGCATGGGAATGAGCAGGCAGAGCCCAGACTTGCCTCCATCTGGTGCATAGCAGCTTGTGCTGGCTATGAGCACACACTACTCCATCCATCTGCACAAAAGATGTGCAGGAAGTCAAGAGTGAGAAGAAAATTGCACCAACTACTCATAAATCTAAAACAAGACAGAGGTGAACTCCAGTCCTTGGACTGCTGGGAGTCTGGGATTGTATTAATATTGTTCAAATGGGTAAGTGGTTACACGGGGCTGGCTCAAGTCTTTTGTCTCAACTGCTAAATTAGATGAAAGAAATTAAATTACCATACAATTGCTGTGCCCATAAAGTAGTAAAGAAGACAGTCTACAGCTAACTCAGTTGTCACCCATGCTATGGAAATCTTCCAGTTGATGGTGTGTTATGTACAGCATAACAAGGTTAAACAGTTCACTTCCAGAACTGAAAGCAGGTGACACTTCTACAACTCCATCCTGATTACCAATTTAACATCAAGACAATACCAATCCCACCAGGTTGCCTCTGAATACGAAAGTCCAATGAAGCAGAATTCTCTCAATGTAATCTTGAATTTTTGTAATTTCTATTGACTGATTTCACCCCCTCTTCTTTATAATCTAAGAAAAAAAATATTTCTTGTGTGCTTTTTTTTTTGTGGGTTTTTTTTTTGTGTATGTGTGTGGTTTTTTTTCCTTTTCACTCTCTAGAATTCACAAATTGGTGTTCTAGCAGGCAAGTAAATATGCTTAATGGAATAGGTTAGTAAGTGGTAGATTATTCTTCCTACATTTAAGTGTGTGTTTGGGGGTTTTTCCCCCTTTTTTCTTTTTCTTGTTTTGTTTTAGCTCTCAAGAGCAAAGGAAACATTGTGCAAACTTGTTTAACCGTGTGCAGCCATGGAATTTTGTGAGTGTAGTGAATTTATCTGTGATTTGGCTTTCAAATGTGTCTCTTTTTTTTTGACAAAACATAAGATTTTTTATGCATTTAGAAGTTTTTGTAGCCTTTGCTTTTCTATGATATTTTTGTTCATTTTTATGCTGCAAAAGAAGGGAAATCAGAACACGCAGCTCACAATTCTCAACCTTGGTGAAGCTGGCAGGCAAATTATCTTAACACACCAAAGCCATTTCAAAAAGTTGACCACATTACTGAGGAAAAGAAGCAACAGGATGCAGTACCTGTGTGGGTCCGGATGTGTTTCTGCAGGTCCCCTGAAGTCTTGAAGGACTTGGTGCAGTTTTCCTCTGTGCACCGATAGGGCTTCTCACCCGTGTGCGTGCGGACGTGACTTTTCAACCCATAGCCTGGGGAGCAGAAGGAGGTGATCAGAGCACACAGAAGGAGCTCTGCTTGCCATGCTACTCAGAAAGCTCTCTGACTGGTAGAATTGGCTCTTTCACTCCTCACAAGCTCTTCATTCTACCATGCAGAGCAGCAGAACTCCAGCTACAGCTTAGAAATACATCATTTAGGAAGAAAATACACAAAATAATGCTTCTCCTTCCCTTCAAAAGGATAAACAGTAATGATTCTGATACAGACAAATATTCTGGTTTTTGAGGAAGCTGTATGCTCTGTATTCCACCTACTTTTTAGGTCTTACCACTCCTGTCATCAAGATGATGTTTAATTACTTGCTCATACAAAAATCAGGACTGTTAATGAAGTCAGCAGTAAAAGCTTACTGCTATCCAGACTCTAAATTAATTATTTTAAACCATATTAATTAATATTATCATATATAGAGGTGCCAGTTGATAGCAGTCATGGATACTCATTCCTCTTAGGATTACTTTTAGGAACTCATTGGCATCAATGAGTTGCCACTAGGCAATTAAACTTTGGTGCAACCCATTAAATATGGTTGGTTTTCTTTTGACCTTTCTCACCTGCATTTCTTTTGCATGTTTCTGTTAAAAGAAACAGCACTAGATATTTTAGAATAACTTATGTGATCTAATAAAACATTTTTTTTTAAAAAAAGGATGCTAACTTTTCTAAGCATTGTACTAATTTACATTAAAAGAATAAACTTTTGAATCAAGTTTTGCTTCTTTCACTTTTTCCCATGTTTCATTCTGCATAACTGCATTTTGCACAATCAATTCCATCTCAGGGACAGCATCATTTGAACAGAGCAGTCAGTATGAAATGTGTTCACTTGATGAGAAATGTCACTGATGCAAATTCATTGAAAAACACTTGAACCAGGCTCTTCCATTAAAGCTCCTTTCAGATTTGGAGCAGAAGATCAGCTGTTTACCTCTAGCCAACTTCTAGGTCCAGCTTATTATCTCTTCATTTAACTTACACTATTAGATTCATGATAAAAAAGGCTTGTTTCCTCACCAAGAAAATCTGACTATAGCATGATAGGTGAGGAGTAAGGGAAAGTGTCAAGTGTTTCACCTCCTTCAGTAACTAAGATTTAAATCCTCTGTCCTTTCTAGATGACTTTTTTTTTTCAGTTCTCCAAGCATGTTCTTTACTCATCAGTATTAAAAACTTTCTGTATACACAGACAAACACCAACAAGCAGGAGGAGCTAGCCTACAGAAGGTTACCTGTTGCAAAGGCTTTGCCACATCCAGGATGCTCACACTGATACGGTCTGTCTCCTGTGTGGGACCTCTCATGCACCTGTCCAGACATCCAAGAAATACACTGACTCAATTAAATGTTCCATTTGGTTATTTAAACACAGCAACAGCTCATTCTCAAACACAAAATATTTTATTTCTCTTCCTAAGATTCACATCCCAGTGTCTTTTTAAATTGGTGATTTTAAACAAACAAACAAACAAACAAAAACCCATGGTAATTATGTTTTCTCTACAACTAAAGAAGTCTCTTTCCAAGGTCTAAGGTGATCCTTTCAGTCAGTTTGCAAAGAACAGTTCTGGAAATAGAGTTGCCATGTGCAGCTACATCAAGGACAGCCTGCAGATGCCTCAGAGCCCACCCCACCTGGCTTTTGACTCCCCTGAGCCTTTCTAATCATTCTTACTGCATGAAAGCTCTATGGCAAAGCCACCCTTTAACAGGTGATTCACAGTGGCACTCACTGACTCCAAGTTTGCCTCATTGGTGATTAGCTGAGGCTGAGATGGAATGGGAACAGCTTCATGTCTTTACAGTAGTTCTTGTACCTTACATAATAAAGGAAGAGAATTAAGGAGTTGCCATCAGAGACACTCCAGCTTTTTACTCTGAATATTGGACTGGTTTGAAGAGTTCAATTTTTATGATGGCAAGATCTTCTGAAAAAAAAAAAGAGGAATTTCTGCACAAGCATGCAGAGAATTTCTATGACACTGCTGATACAAACTACCTCAACAAGGGATTTTTTACATGCTGGCAATACAGGAGCCTAAGGTGACCCACACCTGCATCTGTCCAGAGCACTCAGCAAACTCAGCTGAGCACATGGGACAACCCAGGATTGTAAACCAACCCCATAAACATTTGACAAACAGCACCTTTGCTACCAGCTCTGTCCATTTCTGTTACTTTTAAGGTAATCTGATAAAAAACAAAGACAAAAAGACTCATGCAGGCAAAGGAGCACCACTCCTGCTGCATCTCATCACCTTGAGATGGTGAGCTGTGGTGTAGAGCTTTCCACAGCCGTCGTAGTCGCAGCGAAAGGCTTTCTCCCCACTCTGCTGGGACTTGGCAGTCACTCTTGTTCCATGGCCTTGCAAGACAATCTTAAGAAAAAACAAAACCAACAAAACACCATGAAAAACCTCCCACTACAGTGGATCAGGAAAATCACATGGTTTATTTTGCTATTAAGCCAGAGCTGATTGAGGAGTTTCTTTTGTCTCTCTTTGCTACACCATGTACTTCTTAGTCCTCAGTGTATTCACAAATTAAAAACAAGTAACTAAAAAGCCCAAGTTCAAATGAAAGAGATAAATTATAAGTCATATTTAAGTGTAGCTAGCATACATGCATTTAAATACATGCATGAATTAGTGTAATAATAATGAAGACAAGGTAATTTGCAATATAAACTTAGTGGTAAAATGACCAAATTAGAAGAGGCTTAGATTACATCTAAGGCAATTCTTAAGGGAGATTGGCCATAAATCAGACCACCTTCAAAGACAAGTTCATGCAAATGCCAAACAATAATTAAATGCACTTAAAATGAGCACTTTTTGAAAATGAAAGCAAGCATTTTGTTCTCTTCCTGTGATGCATGTGCTTTGATCAGACTAATTGGAGCAATTTGAGCTAGGTTCTACTTTCTGGCAGGACACAAGAGGAAAACACCCAGAACAGATCTGTGATGCAACTGAACCCTCTTTTTAAAAGCTTCTTCATATACTCAATGTGCCAAAAACCATTCATACTAAGTGAAGAAAGGGGCAGAAGTCCAAATGTAAATGTTTTGATGGATTGTGTATTATACTTTTAAATAGACAACATTTTAAAAACCCCACAACCCTCATTTTAGAAGAATCACAAATGCATCCTGAGTTCAGGCAGGTAACATGGGAGAACAAAAAAGGTAACAAAGAACTCAAGTAGGATTTTTATATTGAAGTATAAACTTCAGTCCTAGGATTCTGCTTTTCATAGGAACAGATGGGTGTGAAAGGAAAGAGTGTGTGCCACCCACTCGGGCACACTTGGTCCTTTGTTTGCACGTGCAGAAATCACAAAGAGGTTTTAGGCTTTTCTCCTCTGGTGAAAATCCTAACCACAGCAAGTTTAACTGCCTGCTTAGCCCACATGGCATCTGGCCCATTCTTGTGTTACCTGTGGCCTTGGCAAGTGTATAAACACACACTTATTTAAAACTATGAGACTATTTTATCCCCAGGGATGTATTCTTTCAGAGTGAGATACAAATAGGTATCTACTTAACATGCAAAGATGACTTCAGATTTTCATAGGCAACTGACAGCTTTGAGATGTTCCAGTTGGCCAACTGGAGACATTTTATAGGTGTCAGAATTTGAGACAACCTCAGTGTCTTTTGAAACACCAGATTATTTTTGTTTGGAACACATAAGGCTCCCTAAGACTGGGACATTTCCATATGGCATATATGGTGCCATATACCTGTAAGATGAGACAATCTCCAGATTCCCTTTGTTTTTGGGGCTGAGACTGAAATCAACATGTAACTGGATACTGGTCACAGTTTGTTTTGCTTTATAGGCTTTTACTTCCAGATAAAACCAACCAAGATCTTCTCTTACTCTGCCTTGAGTTTTTGTTTTTTTAACAGAAAACCTCAGAAAACAGTGAAGTATTAGAAGACCTTTTTAAAATCCTGTGAAAGGATCCTGTACAAGGTGAGAAATATGTCCTACTGGTGCAGGTCTGAGATCCAAAATTCCTGGAAGGGTAGAGCAGAGCCCAGTTCATGGAGCAAACCCTAATACACAGGATTACTTTACCATGCACACTGCTGGGCAGAGAAGACACAAGAAATAGATATAATTTATTATTTTGTATTGGGCTACATACCTGCATTTTCTTATCTTGTTCATTTTCACCTATCATTCCTGTGCCACTAACACTGTCATTTCCATCAATAGACACCTGAAAAATGAAGTTGAAATGAGAAAAACATTTACAGGTTATTTTTACTCATATGAAAAACAGAGGGTTACAGACAGCTCCCAGGAGATTATTACTTCATAGCTCTCTAGCTCCCTCTTGACATATGGCCATCCTATAGTACATCAGCTTACATGAAAATCACCACTTGTAGCACCTGCATTATAGAGTAGGTAAAGTGAGGACATGAGAGTTGTCTTCAAACAAGGCAGGAAAGACTGCACTAAGCAAATATGTTAAAATAATAGACTGACAAATGTATTAAAATGAATAAATTTAACTATACCAAGTTCTGATGTAAAAAAAAAAGTTTACTTCTTTTCTAATAGGGATATATCTCCCATGTTAAACACAATTTACTTGTTTCAAACAGCACAACTCCTCTGGCATCAAAATACCTGACAGTGTGTTACACATCAACTCAAAACAGCCAGATCACAACAGCTAAGCACAGACTTGGATTGCTCCATAGCTTTATTTTTAAACCAATTTTCAGGATGAGAAAGATATTGCTGGTTTCCAAGGAGCTTATACAAATATCTGAATGAGTATTTTAATTTTTGAATTTAAAATTTTTATTTAAATAAAAAGCTTAGAAAAACCCTCAACAAACTCTCTCACATACATCAAATCAAAGTTACTGTAGAAAAAAAACCCAACAACAATTGTACTTGACATTTCTCATTCCTTAATTGCCTCTGTATTGAGCCCAGGTATTAACAGAGCTCTGAGCATCCACTGCACTCAAGGCTGAGATTGATGCACCTACATCTAAAGTGATTCTGTTCTTCTCCAAGAGTTTGGCAGAAACCCCTACTCAGCTGGAACACTTCTGCCCTTGCACTGAGGAGGTCCTAGTAGGCTCCTGAGAACATGAATGGCTGTGTGAAGGATCCTGTTCAAAGCATCAAGTACCAACATTTAGCTCCATGACTGAAGATGAATGTGTCCCATAGGAGGTTTTCACACTATACTTATAAAATGAGACAGTTGTGAGCAACATGCTTTTGGGATCTCTGAGCTAAAGAGGAAAGTGCCCAAGCAGGGGCAAGTTTGCAGAGAGACTTCAAGTAGGTCATTCTCAGCTTTATTCTAAGGAAACAACAGCCACTTAGGGACCTTCCCCTGCACAGAAATGAGACCTGAATCACTTAATAGAATGTTAGGGGTTGGAAGGGACCTAGAAAGATCATCTAGTCCAACCCTCCTGCCAGAGCAGGATCACCTAGACCATCCCCACCTTCATCTTGGACTTTCTCTTAAAGAGAAAGGAGCTGCTGACATGAAATTAAAAGTTCATCAGTGGCACTGGAAACAAATGAATCAAACAGAAAGTGTGCACACACAAATCCCAGGAGCTGGACTTTTCCAGCAGCTGGGATGTCCCAGGAAGACAGCTAATGGAGGCAAAGTGCATGTTGCAACCTCTTCACAATTCCATGACCTATTGTCTGACTTCATGTCCACTTGAGAGCAACAATGTCTTATTTCCTGGTGGCTTTGGAGGAAGGTGGCTCTGACTTAAGCCCTCACATTTAGTTGAGTGCATATGCTCTGCAAGAGGTGGGAGAGTAGGACTACACCTAAAGGAGAAGCAAGGGACAATAAAAATCCATGTTTCCCACCACTGCCAGTAAGCTCTGTAATCTTCTGGGACCTCTCTCTGAACCTGTCTTACAGTTTCCATGCTGATCTTGGGCAGCCTACTGACCTTTGGTGGCTTTTTTCCCCTGTCCTGTGTAACAGGCAGAAAGAGCAATCCCCAAATCCCCCTTTTAAATCTGCTTCACACTTCTAAATCTTGAAGAGAAAACCTTCAAATTCAAGAAAAAAAAAGAAAGACAAGCAATTTTAAACCTCTGGGGTTTTTTTTTGGTACTGGGAGCATCCTGAAGGTATCCCAGGGAAGATCTTTGAGTTCCTCCTAAAAGACCATCTTGGATTCTAAAGAAAGCTTCAGTCTGCCTTCAATGAAGAACACCTATCCTGAGTCAAACTAAAGGTCTCCCAACCTCCAAGCAATTTGTGGCTTTGGAACTTCCTTAACTAGAAGTCACACGTTCCTACCTAACAGCCCTGGATACATTTTTCTTCTGTGAATTTATTTCATTACTGTCTGCACCCAGGGACATCCTCAATGCCCTACAAGCAGAGTCATGGCTTCACTTTGTGCTGGTTGAAAAAATACACCCTTGTTTTTCTTGATCCTGTCACCTGAGAGTTTCACCTGAGGTGTCCCAGTTCTTATACTGGTGGAGACACTGGCAAGTCACTTAAAACTGTAAAATTCTATCCTATAATTCCTATGTTTGGTCATCACTGCTGCCCTTCCTGTACCTTCTTCAGTGCTCTACCAGCCACCATGGAAAGCCTACAGTGCCTCACTACAAAGTATTTGGGGACATGGAAGAGAAACACCAAACCACTTTTCCTCTTTTGAGAGAATATTTTAAGATAATATTATGGAAACTTACTTCTACTGACTCTCCCTGAGAGGCTCTAGCAGTACCTTTCTGAATAAGGTTCTGAGATAAAAGCTTAAAGAATATAAATAGATAATTTTTTTCTGGACACAAAAAAAAATCTGGAAAATGAATTCACATTACAGAATTAAAAAAATACGTTGAGATAAATAGGACAAAAATGCAAATTTATTTGGATTTCTGCTTTCCTCACCTTCTCAAAACAAAATAAATTATGATTAATATAGGTCCTTCCTAAGAAGAACAACATTATGACTGATTTAAAACTAAATTAAATAGTAGCTAGGGGAAAGGTATCTAGGGAATGTGAGGCATCACTGCACCTTAACTAACCTTGAATTACCTTTTATTTTATGAAATGTTAAGGCATAGCCAAACACAACCCAACCTGACTGGCTCTTGATCTCTGAATTCTGAAAGACAGAAGCATAATGGAAAGAACAGTGCATAAGCCATTTAATGACCCTGACTGGCCTTCTCCCAGGATCTGACAACCCTCAGAGACACTACAGGACAGATTTTTAAACCTGTTCTACTGTTTTTCCAGGACAATCCAAGCATTGATGGTCATCATCCAGCAACTGGGACACTGCTAAACTACAGCCATGGAAGTTGTGCTGCCCATTACTATGCTTGTATCAGGCTTTACAGAAGTGCAATAAAGTGGACAACATGAATTTTGAGCATCATACTGCAGTTTACTATTGATAGTGTGGATCCAATAAGTTTTTTTCAAACTAAGTGGCTACATTGTCTATTTTACACTTCATACTACGTGTTGTCCTTGCTCAATACACCAGGCCAGGTGTGCTCTTCCCAATGCAACAAAAATACTCAAAATATAAAAATCCAGTAGCAATCCTGGAACAATAATAATTTCACTTTGTCCTTTCCAAACAGCATCCTTTCAAAAAGCTCCTTTCAATGTTATTAGAGAAAAATTATAATTTGTCTAAATTGCTTGTCAGATCAGTCTGACTCCACATCATTTCAGTCTTCAACATTCCACACTGGAGCTGCTCACCATCATAGAATCACAGAATGTCAGGGGTTGGAAGGGACCTAGAAAGAGCATCTAGTCCAACCCCCCTGCCAGAGCAGGGTCACCTAGACCAAGTCACCCGGGAACAGATCCAGGAGGGTATGGAATGTCTCCAGAGCAGGAGACTCCACAACCTCCCTGGGCAGCCCCTTCCAGGCTCTGGCACCCTCAATGGGAAAAAGTTTTTCCTTGTGTTTGCCCTAAACCTCTTGTGCTCCAACTGACTCCCATTGCCTCTTGTCCTGTCACTGGATGACACTGAGCAGAGTCTGGCTCCATCCTCCCTACACTGCCTTTAACATATTGACAGACACTGCTGAGCTCCCCCCCCTCAGTCTCCTTCAGGCCACAGAGCCTCTCTCAGCCTCTCCTCAGCAGGGAGATCTCCACTCCCTTCAGCATCTTGGTGCCCTGCACTGGACTCTCTCCAGTAACTCCCTGTCCTTCTGGAACTGGGGTGCCCAAAACTGGACACAAAACTCCAGGTGGGGTCTCACCAGTGCAGAGTAGAGGGGGAGGACAGTAAAGTGACTTGGTCTAGGTGATCCTGCTCAGGCAGGGGGGTTGGACTAGATGATCTTCTAGGTCCCTTCCAGCCCCTAATTTCTGTGATTCTGTGATTCTGTGAAAGTACTGTCATGACAGTTTGGCATTCTCTCTTCTAGACTCTCTTGTCATTTTAGCTCTTAGAACACAAATGGCTTTTACTGCCAAACAGCTTGTGATGCTAGGTGAGAACATTCTGGAAAGAGGCAGCATCTTTCTGTGTACCTTGGCTGCATACTGCTCCAAGGCACTGATGGTATCCGGGTCAATAGCAGCATCTCCTGTATGCAGACCTGCCACTGTCCCATCAGCCTGAATGGCCAAGATGGTGTCTGACTGGGGCATCTGCACTGTGTGGTGGATGTAGGCAGTAGTCCCATCCTCCAGTTGCACTGCCTGCAGAGCACTCTGGTCGTAGCTGTCTGAGAAAGAGCATTACAGAGTGTTAGGAGACAGAAAGAATAGCAACACCATATATGTGATGAGAAACAGAACCACCAGCATATGAGAAAACACCAAAAATATTACCATGAATACCAGTGATGACTTTTTTTCAAGGCAACACCTCCTGTAGCTTTATTTCTGCACATTTAGAGGTGCAAAACCCATTTTGTATTGGTCCAGCTTTATTTACAAAGGAAACCAGGAACACAAATAGTGCTTTCCATTTTGGATCTACTCCAAAAAAAAATGTAACTCATATACTGATGTCAAGACTTCAGATTTTACAATTTGTAAATCTGACTTTAAAATTTTTAAACCTAGTTTTAAGAAAAGAATCATACAAATATACAAAAGAAACACACAAAATGTAGGACGACTTAAGGAAAAAATTGTATTATCTCCTCTTATATTGATAATTATAGAATATGATTCTTGTGACACTAGTTTAAACAGACTTAACATCTCCTTGACCACAATTTGAAGAGCAGTACTATTTTAAGACTGGTATAAATCAACTTCTGCAGAAATATTTCATTTAAAGTAAAAACGTGCATTCTTGACTGTCAGCTGTCACACTTTTGGCCCTGCTAACTAATGACAAAATCATCAGTAACATGATTTAAGTTAATCTCTCCATTCTTTAATTCTAGAGGGATCAATCCATCCATCAATTGACTTTTACCTGCTTTCTCTTCTCATTTTCCCCTGCATTTATTGCTGAAATCTGTCTAAGGGCTTACATTTTCTATTAACATGACATATATTTAATGTGATCCTGAGCTAAAAAAAAGTGAAATATATTTGGTTTTATTTTGTTTATGACTGTTACTTGAGGTCCAAATAAGGAACTGAACCAGCCTCATTTCACCTGTTTCCAGATGTCTCAAAATAAAAGCAACAAGTAACCTACACTGGGAATCACACTAAATGATAGCAGCCTAAAAATGTTTTTAGTTAAAACCATGTTTTACACTGAAGTTCTGCTGACCTCTAAGGTAATAAATCACACTTTAAAAACCCTCAGAAGTTACCTTTGGAGGCATGGTGAATAAATGCTGTAGTTCCATCCTCCAGCTGAACTGCCTGTCCATCTTCCAGGCGCAAGCTGTCCCCTGTTCAGAGGGAATAATGACAATCCTTCAACACTACTTGGGAAACTCCATGGAGTTGGAAAGATTAAACACTAAATACCTAGGATCACAAAATACTTAGGATCTCTTCACAACTGTTTCCATTAATATAAGAAATCAAGCTGTTACAATGACCTTTAATTACTGAATATCAATATTTATCAGTAATACCTTTTGAATGCATTTCTTGTTCTGTTACACTTACTGCTTTTAGGCATGGATACATGTTGAACATAAGCAGCAGAACCATCTTCTAATTGAATCACTTGGCCATCCATTAACTTACCATCTGAAACACACAATTACAGTCCTTAAAAAAAATGTTCTGTCACACCACAATGGAAACACACAGTTGATACTTTCCAGATTAAAATATCACTGAGAAGTTTGGTAAAGAGTAAGCACAGCATGACTATGCAGAGGGTTTAAACTTCTGGGATCAAAAACATGGAAAAGGCCTGAAGTTCTACCCAGAAGGCAGAATGTTGATGTTTGAAGTGATCATCTCACTGTAGTTTGACCTATGGTCTGCAGACTAGCAGCAGAAATTATTTCTGTTCACACTGTAACACCTGTAACTCCCAGCTGGAACTGGAGAAGCATGATACAGATTGTGCCTGACCTTGCAATCCAAAGGGGTTTACAGTGCGGAGCCAGGGCTCCAGAGGGGAATGTGATTTCAGCAGCAGTCTCCACCTACCTTTAGAATTGTGCTGTATGTAAGCAGTGGAGCCATCAGCAAGGGTAACTGCTTGCAAACTTACACCTTCCATGTTTTCCAAGTTGTCTCCATCTAGCAAAGACAAACATCCATGTTCACCAAACCAGCCAGGTCACAACTCAACAACCCACAAGTTATTACACCCAATTATCTCAGGAATTATAAAATAAGATAGTTCTTATTTGATGCCTTTTCAAACCATGAACATGTACTAGGACAACAGGGCTGAGATTTTGCTCTGTAAACATGACAGCTAGAAAGTCATCTGCCATAACTAAACAACTTACATAGTCACTGGGTAACTAAAAAGCTGAGGTTTTAGGCAAAATTTTAGTTAGGCCATGGACATCAACAGTGAACAGTCTGTATGCTTGTATTGACAACTTTGTTTTGACTGCCTGTTATTAATACGCACAAATCTATTTACAGCACACCACAGCTTTTGGAAAATCTTTTTTATCATGGAAATCATAATGAAGCTGTCAGCAAACACCAATTTTAAACCAATCCTAGGTCACCAACCTATTGTAAAACTTATTTAATACAAACTTGGATATAAACTGAAGGTACAAAGAGTAGAACTATAATGAGAATAAAGTCAGGTTTTGTATTTCCTATTTTGGCACATTTACACTCCTATTACACTAGGAGATCATTTCCTTCCTAAATTAGAAAACTTCATCTCAGTTAATGAAGAATAATTTGTTAAATTTTTCATTTACACCACGTGGATTTTTGAGTTTTATCTGAGTATCAAACAGAAAAGACACAATCATGTAGAGATATGTGAACCTGCCAGCTCACCTTGCACAGCTACAGCTTCTGTTAGACAAAGAGTCACATGCTGGGCCTCCATTCCTCCTCCAGAAAATTCAGTCATTCCCTGAGAGTCTCGATTTATCTGAGCTAATAACATGGTCTACCTAGAAAGAATTTGCAAAACATAGGTAGAAAATGTAAATGCATAACCAGAACCAGTTAAAGACAATCCACATTTAATTAGATTTCTATACAGCTGCTACAAATATTTTATGTTACCTTCCACAGTGAATGATTGACTTACCTGGAAAACACTCCGGGGGGGGGGGAAAAAGTTAATTCAAAATTGGTATATGTTATTACCTTAATTAAGCTATTAAGAACTTCAGGGAGCAGTACCAAATAGAAGTGCATCGAGCACATTTGGATTTCAGTTAAATATGAATTATTCACCCAGGGTATAAAGAATAATGGTGGTAATGATGGTGTAAGTTAATACCTTTTTGTCCCCAGAATTAAAATAAAGATGAAGGTTCACCCTTGGTAACCCATGACAACAACAGGACTTCAACTATATTAATTAAACATCTTCCCAGGGCCAGCCTTAGTCTATCACACACTGGGAAACACACTTCATTAGGAAGTCTACTGAATGATCCAACTATTTCCCTGAACTTTCCAGGAAGGTTTCTATTTAAAAAGCAAAAGCAACCCCCCCTTTGAAAAGAATCAAGTATCTCATGATAAAATGCATAAGACAAGAGAATATTGATGAGTGACAGTCACAATTCTCATAGAATCATCACTCATAGAGTTCTTTAGATAATGATTTTTCACCTGCACATTTCATTATGGAGATTAAATCTAATTATTCTGAAAGGCTGTTTCTAATTTTCACTACTAGTAGATTAAGCAGCTACAAAGGAAATAACATTGCATTCTTCTAACTCCTATGTTGGCTTTCATCACCAGAAAAATAAACAGAACCAACAAGACCCACAGAAAACAACCAAAAAGGAGTCATTGAGTTCTAAAAGCACTTCAGTTCATATAACATACTGTGCTTGGATGAAGTAATTAAAAAAACTACCAAAAAACCAAACAACCCAAATCACAGGCAGTTGCAATCTAGGCTACACAGCATTAAAGCAACTTTTCCCTCACCCAGTCTCTTGATAATCAAGAGTTTTTCTTACAAGAAGATATTCTTAAAAAAAGGTTAGATATTCTCCAAAAAAGGGTTACAGATAATCAAAAATTTTCATCTTAGTATGTGTCTCTGACCTGCTCTTTCACCATTCAAGGCTGAGAAGTATAACCTAGGGTTGTTTTTTTTATTATTTATGATTACATATCTAAGGAACTGAACCATTTTTACCTCTACAGTCCAGAACTCTGCCCTTGAATGAGCTCTCAAAGCCTCTGAATCTTGTGCTTATTTCAGTACTGAGCAACAACAAAAGCAAAATGAAACCACTTCAGTACCTCATTGTGCCTGCAGTACTAAAAAGGTTTGGGTCACTAATTTAGCAGTTGAAAATTATATCCAAGTAGTATTTTTTTTCCCCAATACATCCAAGTGACTTTGAGCCAGACGATTTCCTAGAGGCAGTTATCTACCCAAGTTTCTCAGGGAAAAAGCCAACCTGCACCCAGCTGCTGCAGCTACAGTGTGAGCCCCACTAACTGTTGATGGGATGGCACACCAGTACCCACATCACCTCCTGAAACTGGAGCTGGCCTCTGAATCACCTTGGCATGCAGGAGATTATCCTCAACAGTCTGGTTAGCTTTAAGAACCCTGTTAATGGAAGAGATAGAGTTTAATAAAGAAAGTGGACAGGGAGGTTTTGAGCCTTGCATAAAATAAGCAAGTTTTTTCATTCAGTAAGTTGGAAATCATGTAAGAAAAAGACAGTAGTAACAATCAGTTCAAAATGCAGTAAGAAATATGCCTTCCATGACTGAAATCCTACATAATATCTACCTGTAACATTAAGGAGAATTTGAACCTTGAACTCTAAGCATAAAAAAAAACCCACCCCAAAAAAGTTAAGATATAGAAACCAAAATAAATTCAAAAGAGGTGAGATTTTTTTCTCATCCAAGGCAAGATAGGAAATTCTTGTTCCCAGAATCCTTTTCACAAAAAGAAGCTTCTCTAGAGAATGATGTCTCTAAAAGAGAGTCAGCACAACTGAAAGAGCCAGTGCACAGAAGCCATCCAGACTAATTGCACCTATACTGGTTGCTCCTGAAGAAAATGAAGTAGCTTTGTAGATACTATAATCTAAGTGACAAGGAATTGTACAAGGACCTAAGAGATCCTGAGTTCAGCTCCTTGCTCTGCCATCTCCACGTTAGTCACTCTGCATTAGTAACTTCTTTCCCTATTACTCATCTATCCTCCACCTCAAAACAGGGACAAAACACTTCCACAGCACTTTGCTCAGAAACCAAAAATGGGGCAACATACTGTAGCTATGGATCAGCCTGAACAAACCCTGAAGTGGCCCTACCCTCAGGGTTCATGTTGTTTGCAGCACATGAGGAAAACTGATGCAGTTAGAAGCTAAACTAGGCACCAAAACAGTTTATTGCAGGGGAGTTTGCAGGCACTGCCAGCTCCCAGGCTGACATTAAGCAGTGGTGGTATCAGGTGGCAGAGGTGCACAGAGGTTCTCTGCACTCTCAAGTGCCACCAGGGTCCTGTGCTGCCAGTGGATTCCCCTCTGCCAATCTTCAGGAGAGCTCAGGGCAGCAGGGGGCAAAGCAGCCAGAGCAGGGCACAGGCTCCACAACACTGCCTGCAGCTGCACTCTGCTGCAGTTAAAACCCTTCAGCTCATGTCTGCTCTAGAGTATTCCCTCTCCTTTACCCCATCTTTTGAGCAGCTCCCAGTATCCTTAACATACCATCTGTCTTTAAAATAATCCTTCCTCCAGAGCTTATGCCCCTTTTCTGAACCTGGGGGAAGGACAGGGAGCTATTGAATGCAGCCTAGCTGCAAAGTGCTGGAAGAGTCAGAGCAGAACCAACAGTGTAAAGGGTCAGTGGCTATTTTGAAAGAAAAGGAAACCTTCATGCAAGAGAAATTCAAGGGCTAAAAGAGCAAAAGTATTTGTTTTTCTACAGNCCTATGTTGGCTTTCATCACCAGAAAAATAAACAGAACCAACAAGACCCACAGAAAACAACCAAAAAGGAGTCATTGAGTTCTAAAAGCACTTCAGTTCATATAACATACTGTGCTTGGATGAAGTAATTAAAAAAACTACCAAAAAACCAAACAACCCAAATCACAGGCAGTTGCAATCTAGGCTACACAGCATTAAAGCAACTTTTCCCTCACCCAGTCTCTTGATAATCAAGAGTTTTTCTTACAAGAAGATATTCTTAAAAAAAGGTTAGATATTCTCCAAAAAAGGGTTACAGATAATCAAAAATTTTCATCTTAGTATGTGTCTCTGACCTGCTCTTTCACCATTCAAGGCTGAGAAGTATAACCTAGGGTTGTTTTTTTTATTATTTATGATTACATATCTAAGGAACTGAACCATTTTTACCTCTACAGTCCAGAACTCTGCCCTTGAATGAGCTCTCAAAGCCTCTGAATCTTGTGCTTATTTCAGTACTGAGCAACAACAAAAGCAAAATGAAACCACTTCAGTACCTCATTGTGCCTGCAGTACTAAAAAGGTTTGGGTCACTAATTTAGCAGTTGAAAATTATATCCAAGTAGTATTTTTTTTCCCCAATACATCCAAGTGACTTTGAGCCAGACGATTTCCTAGAGGCAGTTATCTACCCAAGTTTCTCAGGGAAAAAGCCAACCTGCACCCAGCTGCTGCAGCTACAGTGTGAGCCCCACTAACTGTTGATGGGATGGCACACCAGTACCCACATCACCTCCTGAAACTGGAGCTGGCCTCTGAATCACCTTGGCATGCAGGAGATTATCCTCAACAGTCTGGTTAGCTTTAAGAACCCTGTTAATGGAAGAGATAGAGTTTAATAAAGAAAGTGGACAGGGAGGTTTTGAGCCTTGCATAAAATAAGCAAGTTTTTTCATTCAGTAAGTTGGAAATCATGTAAGAAAAAGACAGTAGTAACAATCAGTTCAAAATGCAGTAAGAAATATGCCTTCCATGACTGAAATCCTACATAATATCTACCTGTAACATTAAGGAGAATTTGAACCTTGAACTCTAAGCATAAAAAAAAACCCACCCCAAAAAAGTTAAGATATAGAAACCAAAATAAATTCAAAAGAGGTGAGATTTTTTTCTCATCCAAGGCAAGATAGGAAATTCTTGTTCCCAGAATCCTTTTCACAAAAAGAAGCTTCTCTAGAGAATGATGTCTCTAAAAGAGAGTCAGCACAACTGAAAGAGCCAGTGCACAGAAGCCATCCAGACTAATTGCACCTATACTGGTTGCTCCTGAAGAAAATGAAGTAGCTTTGTAGATACTATAATCTAAGTGACAAGGAATTGTACAAGGACCTAAGAGATCCTGAGTTCAGCTCCTTGCTCTGCCATCTCCACGTTAGTCACTCTGCATTAGTAACTTCTTTCCCTATTACTCATCTATCCTCCACCTCAAAACAGGGACAAAACACTTCCACAGCACTTTGCTCAGAAACCAAAAATGGGGCAACATACTGTAGCTATGGATCAGCCTGAACAAACCCTGAAGTGGCCCTACCCTCAGGGTTCATGTTGTTTGCAGCACATGAGGAAAACTGATGCAGTTAGAAGCTAAACTAGGCACCAAAACAGTTTATTGCAGGGGAGTTTGCAGGCACTGCCAGCTCCCAGGCTGACATTAAGCAGTGGTGGTATCAGGTGGCAGAGGTGCACAGAGGTTCTCTGCACTCTCAAGTGCCACCAGGGTCCTGTGCTGCCAGTGGATTCCCCTCTGCCAATCTTCAGGAGAGCTCAGGGCAGCAGGGGGCAAAGCAGCCAGAGCAGGGCACAGGCTCCACAACACTGCCTGCAGCTGCACTCTGCTGCAGTTAAAACCCTTCAGCTCATGTCTGCTCTAGAGTATTCCCTCTCCTTTACCCCATCTTTTGAGCAGCTCCCAGTATCCTTAACATACCATCTGTCTTTAAAATAATCCTTCCTCCAGAGCTTATGCCCCTTTTCTGAACCTGGGGGAAGGACAGGGAGCTATTGAATGCAGCCTAGCTGCAAAGTGCTGGAAGAGTCAGAGCAGAACCAACAGTGTAAAGGGTCAGTGGCTATTTTGAAAGAAAAGGAAACCTTCATGCAAGAGAAATTCAAGGGCTAAAAGAGCAAAAGTATTTGTTTTTCTACAGCGTTTGCTAGTGAAGCATGGATGATTAATCCACTGCAGAAATAAATAAATAAATGAACTGCTGCCCAGAGCAGAACCAAGTTCAACTCTCTCCTGTTCCAGATGATCTCAAAGATCCTGTGCTGCACTTTATACAGACTGTGTTGCTGCTTTCTCCCAGTTCCAACTGCTTTAAAAGTATCCCTTCCAACAGATCCTCTTCCCAATCCTCTGTCCTTCCACTAGCTCATCCCATGCTGCTGGGGCACCCCCCTCGCCCCGTGTATCTAGTCTCCTGCCATGTTTTTATTCATTTGTCTTGCTTTTAAACCAATCTGTTTTCATTAAATTCTCATCTCTGCCCTTACCTCAGCTTTAGTCACTCTTCCCCTCCTCTGCTAACTGGTTTACATGCTGCTTTCTCCTCAGTTCCCAGCAGATTTATCTTCATCCTTCTTCCAGCCCCAGTCTCACCAGGCTCCTTCCCTAATCCACCTTGCTGCTTTCATTCCTGTACATTTGCATCACTAAGCTTTTTCTTTGAGCTGCTTGTCTGACAGAATTGTCAGCAAGAACCCTGGAGAGAAAGATTTCCTTCAGCCATGTCAGTAACTGCACCTGAGTGAAAAGGAGCTGAAAGCATCCATCCTTAGGAAAACACATGAACCCTGGGGGGAGGCCTCCATAGCTGCCCAACAAGACTGATGGATTCTGCTTAATCTCAAGAGCTGCCCCCCAGAAAAGACCCAAGAACAGTGTCACAGCTTTGCCATGAGGTACTCACTGAAAGAAAACTTGAGGCTTGACTTTATGAGCTCTTGCAAGTCTTCACAGCTCAGCCAGAAAGTTGCTATTTTCAAAGACAGGTTAATGATGCTATTTGGGAAGATGTTCACAAGGACACCAATTCACACTGCATTCCTGAAATAAGTCACCAAAACACTCCTGTGGTGTTTGTGCAGGAAAATCTGACCAGTCTAAGATGACAAGATCAGCCCAAAACAGAAAATTATGAGATTGAAAATATCTCTGAACTGAGATACCAGAAGGAAGCCCCAGTTCAGTCACAAGAAGCTTTTGTTTAAAAAAGTTGCACTCCCCATGTAAACCCCCAGTGTCACTATGACATAAAACATGCCACCCAGCAGGGCACACTGGTGCAGTTTCTTACTAAAGAAAAACCAAACTACCATCCCCAAAGTCTCCAACAGAAAAAAACCCATGAACCCAAGTATGCTTTAAATTCTCATCACTCAGCCACCAGAGGAACCCCAGAGGGGAGGAGGCTGGTTAAAAATAAAGGGGTTTTCATCCTCCATCAAGCTGTCTATCTAGAGAGCATCTCCTGTATTTTTTTCTCCAGTTATCCAGATAAAATGGCTGGCTGCTGTCATGTGCTTTGGAGAAAAGATGCAATGTTAAAAGAGGAGGTTTTATGCAAACTCAATCTAGCTGCTGGAAACAGGACTCTGCTGAAAACTTGGAACCCAGCAACTGAGGAACAGCAGGTGGGATTCAGGCAGCTGAAAAGCAAAGCAGGAGCTGGTAGAGGGCATGCTGCCATGGAGCAGAGTGGGTCTGGGGCACTGGGGAAATGTCAGTGAAAGGAGAGCATGAGAAGACTCCATGTAATGGAAACTATGGCAAGGAAGAGGGGGAAAATAGCTGGGATTTGCAGTTTAAAGAATGAGAGCTTCACTGCATTGCTGGGCAGAGGAAACCTGCAGGACAGCAGCAACTCCTCAGAGAGAAAAAGATGATGCTCAGAGGATGATGAACAGGAATTGGAATGAAGTCTGTAACAGCAGTCATGGGAGGAAACCCACAGTTACAAAATGCAATCTAGAATGTGTGGGAAGAACTGGGACAGACAGACAGAAAAAAGAAGCTACTCCAGACTTCCAGCAACTTTGTGACTGTTCACCCTCCTTGTGCAGGCAGCACACACTGAAACAATATCCATTTATTTCATTGAAATGTTGCTTTTATTTTTAATACACTTCTAGATAATACATAAAACCACTGTGGTTTTATAATACATAAAAACTTCAAACCAGTCCAAAAAACTGAAATGGCAAATGACACACACCCACAATCCTGAAACTTGCATTAAGGAATGGGTTTAAGACAAGGTTTTTTTAGAGGACCCAAGTATACAGTTAGTGATGACATTTAACAGCTCTGAACTCAGAAATAAACCATAGCAGAACTCAGGCACTCTAAAAATCTCCTTCCCCTAGCTACCTGTATGATAAACTTTTTCACTACTACACTGTAGCAGGGTCAGAAATTAAATCTAATCCCATGGGTGCTTTGATCAAATGCTTTAATAGATGAGACATGGATTTCTTTCTTCATCAACAGTCATTATCTTGTCCAGTATTTACCATTGCACTTCAATATCCATTTCATGCTGTAATTGGTTAGCTGGCATTTCTAAATTTCTGCCTGCTTTCTCCTTTAATCTTAACTTCTTTTACTGTATTTCTTCCAGTTTCTTGTAAAGGCAAGCAAAACTTAAACAGCAATCTCCACCTTGCTAATCACCCACTGGTGATTAAAAAAAATGTATTTTTAAAATGATATAAAATGGAAACAAGTCCAAAATACAGAACAAAAACCTCTACATGGTGACGGTAGCTGGATATGCAATTTAATAGCAAACGACATCATTATCTTCTAGATGACCAAAGTCTTGCAAATGATGAACCCAGGCTTTAGCTCTTGCCCTGGCAAAGAGCCTAACAGAGCCTGACAGGGCTGCCATCTGCATCAGTGTGCTGTGAGCAGTGAGTGGCAGCACAGCTAACCTGCAGAGACTCATGTTGCCCAAAGCAGAGGTTTGCAGTCAAACCCAAGGCTCCTTCTTATTCTTTTTTGCAGAATTTCTGTTCCACCAGAGATACATCCCCAGTTACAAAGCAGTTCAAGGCTAACTCAGTGCCATGGAGTTTGGAAAAGAGCAAGAGCCACATTCAGCACCAGCTCATGATTGCTGGAAGGCAGCTGAGAGCAAGCTGAGGAACTGCTGCAGCACTGGGACAGGCACCTGGCCAGTTACTGCCCAGTTCCATGATCACATCCACACTGGACAGCACTATCACAGCAGCACTGCCTGTAAACCCCTCTGGTGACCAGCACAGCTTCCTGCGGTTGGAACAGGTTTGGGAATCTGCCATGAAAATTTTTCCAAAAAACAACCAACTGTAAATAATTTTTCAGTACATGTTGGTGAGATAAATCACTAGATTTCACTGCAAGTGCATTTTCCCCCTGGAAGTCACAAAGTGGGAAAGAGACTTAAAGCACTTAACCAATGATTCTGTTTTAAAATTATTGCCTTTTGAGGCTTGTTTTTTTTGCTATCAGGTATATATACAAAAAATACTGTCTATATAAAGGCACCCACATGATGCATGTCAGAATTGTATCCAAATTACTCCTAGACATGAACAGTAATGCCTATCTGCAGTAAAATTCAACAAAAACAAGAAGTTCACTTGTGAAACATTTCAGAAGGCTACTTAATCCTTAAATTGTGAAACCTCAATTTACATCCTTAAGTCTTTTAAATAAAACAAGGGACCTGGTGAATACTTAAGGATTAAAAAACTGAATGAAATTCAGACCAACTGTTTCTACAAATGTTTTACTTCAATGACAAACAGACTTGTAACCCTCCTGTCAAGAAATCAAATCTCTCTCTCCTGAAGCAACCCCTGGTGTAGTTGAAAGACATGCCTTTCCAGGGATATTACCTCTTGATAACATTGCTTAGATACCACCAGACTTCCTCTCCTCCCTCATAAAACCTCCCAGCCTCAGAGGACACATAAATGCCCAGTAAGAAATTGATGGCTGTCTCCCAGAGTGTTAAGGCAGCTATCCTAAAAATCTTTTCTTATACAAATGATCCAGCAGAGTTTTGACACTTAAGCTTTCCAAGTAGGGTTTAAGTGATTAGAGGTTCTTTGTTAGTCCCAGCCTGGAAAGGGTCCATTGGCAGTTAATCAGTGTTCTGTTACACAGCCCACTTCCAATATGCAGAGAAACAAAATGTTTATACCATTAACAGCTGTATTTCCCCTATAGTGTAGTTATCCCCCAACTGGAAAAGAATAATAAATTATGATTCAATTAGCAAGAAAGGGTTTCATGGATCTGAGACACCTTATACCAGTGAGGAAGCCTTCTTGATTGTGATATGTTAATGTAATAAAGATGATATGATAGGTGACAGGCAACAAAAAGCTTGCGTTTGGAAGATGGAAAAGTGACTTTTTTTTTTCCATGTGTCAACATTAAAGAAGCCTGGAAATATGAGAAGCAAAAAGAATCCCTACCTACATAAACCATGGACAGAACACTGCTCTGGGTTGTTTTCACTGCTGCCTGCTTTCCTCTTGAGTAAGCAAAAGCTCATAAAAGTAAAAAAAAAAAAA